>BQNB010154229.1:0-15545 GCA_026074375.1 Tanacetum coccineum | reverse complement strand
TTATAAAAACTTAAGGTAAAACAAATAATTAAGTAATTAATAAATAAATAAAAATATATTTTTTATAGATGAATAGTAAAAATGAATTTAAAGAGGATAAGGGGAAAGAAAAGAAAAAAAAGAGTTTTAAAAGGAAACAAACTCTAATTAGATATTATATATAATTAATTGGGGGACTATAAATACAAAATAAATCCTATAATCCTCCTCCCCTATTGCTCGACCGATCCAGAGAGAAAAAAAAGAGAAGAAATTTTTTAGGGTTTAAGGTATTTTCTAATTCTTTGTTTAATTCTAGTTTTTATTTTAATTCTTGTAATCTAAGCATGATGGATTAGGTTTAATCATGAAAATAAATTAGGGTTTATAAATTAGGGTTTTAAATTTTTTAGAGTTTATAGTTTAATGATGATTGTTTGATCATTGGTTCAATTGGTTTCGTGATTTAATCATGCGTTAGGGTCTAGATCACCCGAATTAGTTGTTTAATTCACTATAGAAAATTAGGCAGTTTTGTAACGGTCATAACTCAATCATAAATTATCAAATAAATAATTTACAACATACTGGAGATAACCTCAGAGAGTCTACTTTCCAGTAAAGTTGGTCTCGTGAGTTTTTATGGCCGGGAAGTGGGTCAAAAGGTCTTTACAGAATCAATGTGTAAAACTATGACGAATTTCAGTTTTGGTTTTGATTTTTCTAAAAATACTTAGACATTTAGTTAGAGGCTATAAATCACGTGGAAGTTAGTATATATATTGTGTGTGGCCTCTGAATTTTTTCTAAGTAGGTTATGAAGTTAAGTGGGTTATCTAACGTCATACTTTTAGACGGGCCGTCAGATTACTGGCGAATTCTGGGACACTTTGGATTAATGAATTTCTAAAGGGGTAATGGGATCTTGGGAGAGCTAGGAGAGGTTCATAAGACATATATGTAGCATGGTGGAATTTTGGTTTGAATTATGGAAGTGTTTAAGTGGTACATTTAGGACGCGTAAGTGAGTATAAAATTCTACTCTAATCCAGAAAATTTAAAGTGTAGTATTGAAGTGTAAATGGTGTATATAAGAGTTGGAAAAGGTTTAAAACAAGTATAGAACTATGGTAGATAGCTTATATATCCATCATAGTTAAGGTTACATCATATTGGGTTGAATGCCTAATTGATGGTAGCTTATTGTGTGCTTAATTGTTTAGATTATCCGTGAAGTGTTTGTGAAGCTTTTGTTGGATTCTTTTGTGAAGCTAAGCATCAGGTGAGTTTCATAGTCCCTCTTTTTAATGTTTTAAATTGGGATGGAAATGATGCTAAGTGTTTTAGAAATGTTTTGAATTGCTATGATTATGTGTTTTGATTACGTGTGGACATTATGTGACTGCATATGGCTTGTTGTTGCATGATATTGTGTTGTGTTAAGGATCATTAATAGTTTCTTGGGGCTGGATATTCATGTAATCGTTTAATTTGAGATTGAATCAAACTCAGTGATTTAGCGTATGGGTCCAGCCTAATTAAGGATCAGCTGGGTAGACTTTTAAGGTGTGTAAGTGAAGTATGTAGGACTCGGAGGGGTACGCCTACCAGTATATGTATGGGTTGGTTTGATATGGTGATTGATTTGGTTGGCATGTTAGAATATGTTTCATTGTTGCTAATAGATCCCTATAATCTTTTGATAATCACAGTAATTGGTTTGATAGGTTTTATATGGGGAGTCTTAAACATATGACTCTCACCACGTGTGTTGAACGTTTTAAGTATCATTTTCAGGTGAGCTAATGTGCATAGTAAGTATAGAGCAAAGTGGCTAGAAAGAGTCCGTAGGATGCTTGGAGTTATTTATGCTTTCTGTTATGGAATAAAATGTGTTTGCATGATGGTGGATTATTGTTTTTGTCTATGTCATTTATGACGAGACCTCTTTTTCTCATTTATAAGACACATTAGGTTTTGGGTTTGTTATGACTCTTTGTGTCTTTGCTTTCTTTATGTTTTCATTTTAGTATTCTCTATATAGACACCTTGTGTTGTGATGATATCCATTCTTATTTACGCCTCGCGTTTCTGCCTTGGCGGTGTGACAGATTGGAATCAAAGCCTTTGGTTATGGAGTACTAGGTGGTTGAGCCTAGACTATAGCTTAAGGGTCCCTCATATAGTTGCATTTTTAGGGCATAAGTGTTTGTGTACGTATATACCATATGTTCTCACTACCTAAAAGCTTTAAAATTCTTTCTATTTTGAATTACTACTATATAATATGAAATATATACTTTTTCATTATGGGGATCTAATAGTATATACCCCTTTGTTATTGTTTTAGTCATGTTTCCCCTATCCCTTAGGAGATATCGTTGGCGAAGACTTGTTTACCTAAACTGACCGCGAGTTGGGTGGACTTTTGAAAGAGAAAAAGTACAACCAAGCGAGGCCACTATAAGTTTATTTTGTTTTATACCCTCGATGGTTGCTATAAGCGAGGATTGCTTTAATAATTTTGGAGTTACAATGTGACTTATGTTTCGTTTTTTGTCGATTTGAGATATTCTATGGTTCGTTAGATGATTATTCACGGTTTCCGAGTTATATTTGGATTCTTATTAAGTGCTATGTGGTAAATGTGTGGTCTTGGAAGTAAGTAAACGTGTGAAAAAAGGTGTGCAATTATTAATATGGTCCGCGAAATATAATTATAAAGGCAACACACACGTGGACTTGTGACTTTGATTGCATTGATCATTGTTGCTTGTATGTATTATGTAAGGATGTAAGTCTGGATAGTTGTGTAGATGGTAGTGTAGATGTGATGTGAGATCCTGTTGAGGATGGTTGTGTGGTTAGGAATTCTCTATACGATTGGCGTTGATTTAGGTTGGTTTGCGTTAGATCGGTAAGGTTCCCTTGCATTCTATCGTATTGCGGATACATCGAGATACCCTGTTTGGTATTGTCGCACGTGATTCTTAAGTTGGTTCGTTAGCAAGTGTTCGTTTGAGATATCCATACGCTCGTTTCTGTTGGATATTTAGGGTGTTCATCTTAAGACGCGATGTTCTATGCTTCTCAGTTTGGAGTTTGATTGTTATTCCTTTGTTTAAAGGGACGTTACTTTTTGGTTTGGTTCTAAAAGGACCGTTGGTATGGAGAGTCCTTTTGGTTTGTTTGTTTGCAAGAGTTTTAGTTCGTGTTCGTTTTTCAAGTAAATTAATATTCTTGTATTAGAATTCTAAAGGTATTTTGGGAGTCTATTTTGCTATCATGATGTTTTTTTTTGTTGTGAGTCATAAATTCCATTTGAAAGTAAGTTTGTTGTAGTCGATACCATATTGTTTAGGTGTTAAAAACTTCTTTTAAAAAAAATTATATAAAATGAAATGCAACACATTTTTTTTAAATCATCTTTTGATTTCTTTTATAAAAACCATAATTAAAATAAGTTTATGAAAATTTTATTTAAATTTATTTTTACACTTAAAATTATTTGCATTATTAACTAAGGTGATTCTATTGTTTTAAAATGATTGGTATAAGGTTATGAGGGAAAGTTTCCTTGGGTAAAATTAGTTTTGGTACAAGGTTCGTAATCCCTTTTAATTTATGGGTCGTGGTTACGTGGTATTATTCGTTGGGTGGTTTTTCTAGAAATCGTTGATGTGTTTGTTAGGTCAGAGGTTCGTTCTTCTTGTCGACATTTACATTCGGTTGATTTTTTTTTTTTGGAATCGTGTGATTTTTGGGTCCATACCAATTGGTGCATGTGAAGTTTGAAATTTCCTCATGGCGTGGTGCTAGAGTGATGTTAGACGTTTCCTTCTGGGATGGTATTGCGTTTGAATTAGTAGCGCACCAGGAAAGAGAATGGAATTATTCGCGATCCCATGTCTGGGAATTAGAGAAGTTCTTGTTTTAATTTTGATTTAGCTATCTAGTTGTTAGAGAGTTTGATGTTGTTCATAGGAAGAATTGGTTGTTGGAGAATAAGGATGAGATTGGTATTCCTACTGAGAAGGTAGTTAAAAATGCCTTGGTAATTTAGAGAGTGCTTAAGGTTCGGGGAGAAAACGAAACTAACGAGGGATACGAGGTCTCGTAGGCAAGTACCCAGGTGATGAGTTGAGATTATTGATATCTTGTAGTATGTGAGCCCTCTAAAGTGTTCCTAAGGAATTAGTAGGTTTTACCCCTCGTCATAGAATAGGATTTCGTATGAAATTTGTACAAGGAGCGACGCCGATTTGGCACAGGGCTCGGGGCGTTTGTTTGACGTCTTTAGAAGCAAGAGGTCTGGGACTGATGGCAGGTGAGTTGCAAGGTGAGGTTGTTCGAATGGTAACTTGTTGTGGGACGCGGTTGTATTGCTTGGTTAGGAAGAAAAAGGTGGGTAGTTGGACATGTGTTAGATTATCTCGAGGTAAGGAGTGAAGGTAGACAAATTATTATGTGATGGTCACTAATGGATGGTGTGAACGGGGGATGACGTAGCTAAGACTGTTTTTAGGATGCGTAATGGACACGTTTTTGAAGTTTCTATGGTATGCCTTTTGGGATAAACCCCCAAAAAGGCACAGCAGTTTTCATGAGTTAATGATCCGTCGTGTGTGGTTCGTTATATAGACAGCTTAGTTAACGTATATATACAGACGATATTTTAAACTGACCCGAAGTCTAAGGAGGAGTACGAGTCCCACGTGAAGATGATCGTGGAGTCAGTGAAGGAAGAGAAGATGTATGTGAAGTTTTCCAACAACATAGAAGCGGAGCAAAGAGGAAGCTATCTAGATGTGGAAGGAATCAAATGGGTAATGAGCTGATCTTGGCATTGCCGGAAGGAGCAGACGATTTCATAGTATATTATGACGCGCGAACCAAGGATTTGGAAGCATGCTTGGAAAAGGGAGAAGGTGATTGCTTGTACGTCGCGACAACTGAAGGTTCTTATGAAGGATTGCATGTCTAACGTGGTAGGTTATGCCTTATAATGCTAGAGGCATTAAATGTGAACGAGACCATGGAGACGGTATCTATACGGATCATGAATGTCTCCAACACACTTTCAATCGAAAGGATTAAACATGAGGCAAAGATGATGGATGGATGTTATTTAGTGAGTTTGGTTTTGAGGCCAAGTACCATCTGGGAAAGGCAAATGTAGATGTTGTACCATGGAGTAGGAAGAAGGAGTGAAGCTAAGAATGAGTTCGAGATAGATGTACGATGATCCGATTAGTTTGAGAAAGATTGTTGGTAGCACTAAGATAGATGTCAAAGCAAGAACGCGTCTACAGAAGATGTTTGCGTGGCTTGGGACCAACGAGTTGAAAAAGAGATAAGAGAGTGGTTCATATTGCGTTAGACAAAAGTTCGGGACCTCCATTTGGAGAGATGTAAGGAACCTTGGTATTGAAGAGGGTATTCGACAAAGTAATTCTATCCATTCTTGGAGCGGATACGGATGTTGTGTGCGTTTTAGGTTAACTAATCGATGCGCTGGAGTATGAAAAGGATTCATAGCTAGTTGCCGGTAGTAAGTATTTAGCGTTATTAGGAAGTGAAAGTGAGTATCAAGGGTCTTCAGGATTGTTGCTACAACCTGAGTTACCCGAGTAGAAGTGGGAAAGGATAACTAAGGATATTGTTGTCAAGTTACCAAGTGTGAGTAGTGGATACAATGCGATTTGGGTGTAGTCAATGGATAGACTAAGTCACCCCATTCCTAGCTATGCTTAAGACAAGAATGGTAGATTTTAGAGGTAATTGAAATACTCACTTTCGTGAGATGGTTTTTTTCCTAAGGTGAGGGATTCCATCTCCCTGCAAACCATTCCCCCGCTCCTTTATAACACCCAACCTTGTTCTAAATCCACCTCCACATCACCTCAACCACGTGTCAGGCCCTGATTGGTCCTGACACATCACCAACATGATCAAACGGCTAGAAATGGACTATAAATGATCAACGGATGAGATTAAGTGGAAGCTTCAAGAATCTCTCTCCTCTCTTCATCTATTCTCTATAAATAGGAAGCATAGTGCTCATTTTTCGGTGGTTGTTTTTGTTTTAAATTTTCAGTTCGTATTTTTCTCATTTTTAAGCATTTCTTTCAAGTATTTTTTTCAAATTCAGTTTAAATCACTTGTACTTTCTTACTTTAAGCTTGTACTTCACTCACTCTAGTAATAACATTCATTTTCACAGTTTACTTTTACTTTGATTTCAATTTTAAGCCAATTTCACTTAATAAGCTCTTAATAAGCTCATTTGAGCTTATTCTTGTTAATAAGCTCAAATTCATTTTAAAACTTGTTAAAAGCTCTTAAATACTATTTTCAGTTCAATTTAGTTCATAATTGATCATTTGATTTCAACTTTGGAAGCTTATAGAGGAATAAGCATTTAATAGCTTATTGAGCTTATAGCTCAAGGTTTAGAGGCTAAGGAGCCACTTAGGTTCAAGTTCTTTTTAGCCACTCACTCTACAAGAGTGGCTAGGTCTGAGACTACTTAACATCTCAGGTTTACTTTTCTGAACTTCAAATTTTGCATTTAAAAGCTTAATTCATTTTAGCTTAATCATTTGAAAGCTATTGTTTAATCCTGTTCATTTTGCTTAGCTAGCTTATAGTTGTAATTGTCTTAAGCTGTCTTTATAAAAATCTCAATTAGATTCTATTTTTTTTAAAATTCTGTCATTAAGTAGTATAAGCCTAGTAGAGTAACTAGCTTATTTTCATTAATAAGCTTTAGGTTTTATAGCTTAAAAGGCTTAAGTAGGTGAATTTTAGTAAGAATAGATATTAGGTTTAAGCTGTTTTAGTGTTTAAATAGTTTTTAAGCCAAAAATAGTTTAGACAGTATTATTTTGGTCAACGCTTAAAACGGGTCAAAATGTGTTTTATGACTTTGGGTTTATGGTCATTAAAATAGATTTTAGCTTAGATCTACATATCGTGTTAAACTGTTTTTAGAAGACTTTAGGTTGGAAAATTGTTTTTCAAAGGTTTATAAAACCTTTTTGAAACTGTGAGATTTTAGAGAATACCACAAGTGCTTATTTGGCTAAGCACTTGTGAGTGTGAGTTTAAGTATCAAAAGGTAAGTGTTTAGAGTGTGTTAAGAAGCTGTAAAACCTTCTTTGTCTTTTGACTTTGGTGAGGCAAAAATCACCAAGTCCTTTTAGTCACAGTTTTAAAAACCCACAGCCTTTCTTTTTCACCTTAAAAATCAGCAAGTTTTTAAAAGTTTTAAGATGGCAAACTTTGTGCACAAGTCCATAAGCTAGGTTACTCCATCTTTTCATTTTTCTTACCAATTTGAGCTTATTTGACAGCTTTTAATAAGCTGTCAAATAGGCACTAAGTTAAGCTTAATCTCCCCCTGGTGCAAAGGGGAGATTTTAAGCCCCCTTTTTCTTTTGTCCTTATTGTGTATTAAGCCCAACCTCTTGGTATTCTCAATAGCTTATAATGCTCTTGTACAAGAAGTGTTGAAATTCAGCTTTTGAAAAGCTCATTTGCTAGCTTATTTTTAAGCTTAAATGAGCCCCTTAACTGTTTTTAGCCTAAGTTTAAGTGTAGGGGTGGCTTATTTCATTCCTAGTGATTTAGCTTAATCCATAAGCAAAATTTGTTTACCTAGTACTTCTTAGAAAGTTATACTTAGTTATTTGTGCTGTATTTACTTTTACTATATTTTGTCCAAATGATTTAGTCAAATTTTAGTTTTTAGTTTCTGTCAAAAATAAGCTGTATTTTCTAGCTTATTGAGTTGTTAAAAGTAGAAAGTCCTTTTATTAATGTTGTAGAGAATAAGCTCTTTTACAAGTTTGTAGTTTTAAGTTTTTGCTGAATCTCATTTTTCAATAAGCCAAAAATAAGCTAGAATCGTAGGGTCTGTTTTGTAATTGTCTCAAAGATAAGGGGCACCCGTTTCTACTAAAGTGTAAATTTACTATAGTTTGCCCGCCTACCCTGTATTTTCGTTTCTTACATTTTCTACCCTAGAGTTTTCGAAAAAAAAAAGGGAAAGACACTTGGCCCGGGTGAGCAAGACTCGAACCCGGGACCAAGCGATACAATCCCTTTTACACACACACTCTACCACTGCGCCCTTGGGTCTTTTTCGTTAAAGACCCAAGGCGTTTGGTATTTATGTACGTTTTTGGGTTATAAGTGTAATAAGCTGAATAGCTTATTTTCGGGCTTATTCCTTCAGCTTATTTTTGTTTCTTATTTTTCGTAGGACCATTAAAGTATCTAGCATTTTTTGTAAATTTTTCAGAATTTTTCGTAGACATTTAATATTTTTTATAATTTAATTTAGATAAAAGTTTATTTAATTCATAAAAAATACAAAAATTATCAAAAAAATATTTTGCTTTTTTAGAAAATTTTCTTTTGTCATCTAGTTTGTAGGAAAAATATAAAAATTATCGTAGGGTCATTTTTACAACTTTTTACTTTTTAAAGAACGGTCCGGGTACGGGATTTTGTTTTGACTCGTTTTTGGGTCAAACGAACTCCGTTTTCGGTCTAGTCTTTTTCATTCTTCGTTATTTGGTCCATAGAGTAGTTTAGAAGTAGAAATTTCTTCGTAGGGTTATTTTTAAAGATTTTAGGTTTTTCCCCCTTTTGTTCGGGATTCGGGCTCTCGTTTTCTAGTTTAATTTCATAATTTCTAGGTTTTTCTTAAACGTTTTAGTTTGTTATTATCTAATTTGACTTTTTTAACTTCCCAAACTAATTCCTTCCTTCAATCTCAAATCTTCGATTGTATCGATTTTCCATTCCAGCCTCGTTGGGGATAAACGACCCGGGAACACTCTATACTACTTCTCGGTATCATTGATCTTGTTGATTTTTAGACTTATATATATATTTTATATTTTATTATATATTATATATATTTATGGTGTGAATCTCACCAACCAGTAGTAAAATAATTAAACGTTGACCTGAAACTCGGGTTGTTACATTCTCCCCTCCTTTAGGGAGCGCCGTCTCGGTTCTCAGCTTGACTTATCCGCTCTTCCTCGCTTCATCATTACTCGTAAAGAGAGGGTAATTATTCTTAATCTGATCCTCACGTTCCCAAGTAAATTCTGGACCTCTTTGCGAATTCCAACGAACTTTAACGATAGGAATCCGACTTTGCTTAAGTCGCTTAACCTCTCGCTATATGATTTCTACCGGCCCTTCAATAAAGTGCAACTTATCATCAAGTTGAATCTCGTCAAGTGGGATGGTGAGAATTTCATCTACTAAACACTTTTTGAGATTGGAAACATGAAACGTGCTATGAACCCCTTTCAATTCTTCAGGTAGTTACAACGTATAAGCCACCAGACCTACTCTTGCTAAGATCTTGAATGGTATGATATAACATGGACTCAGCTTTCCGCGCTTTCCAAAACGAATAACGCCCTTCCAAGGCGATACCTTGAGCAATACCATATCCCCGACTTCAAATTCCAACGGCTTAGATCTTCTATCCGCGTAGCATTTTCTGGCGTCTACTAAAAAGAGCAGTCACCAAACGGTTCTAATTTTGAATATCTTTCCGTCGTTCCCGAATTAATTCTGGACCTGTGAGTGGCTATCTCCAACCTCACGACCCGCAGACAACGATCTATATTTTCCGACTAAAATATTATATTTCTAAGCATACACAGCACTTAAATGGTGCGGCCTTAATACTTGCGTGATAACTATTATTGTAAGAGAACTCGACTAATGGCAGATGTCGATCCCAACTACTTCCAAAGTTAGAATCACCACAGCACGAAAGGGTTATGGGGGGTGGGGGGGGGGGGCAACATATCTTCAAGCATTTGTATAGTCCTCTCGCTTTGACCATTCGTTTAAGGGTGGTAAGCGGTACTCATATCTAAATTTGTCCATAACGCCTTCTGAAGCGATCTCCAGAATCTAGACGTGAAATGGCTATCTCTATCCGAAATGATTGATATAGGAACACCATGTCTACACACAATCTCCTTTAAATAAAGTTGCGTGAGTTTCTCCATAGTATCAGTCTTCTTCGTCGGTAGGAAATGAGCTGATTTGGTCAATCGATCGACAATGACCCATATCGTATCATACCCACTCGGCGTTCTAGGCAGTCCACTAACAAAATCCATAGTGATCCTTTCCCATTTCCAAACAGGAATCTCAGGTTGTTGCAGCAACCCAGACGGTTTCTGATGCTCAGCTTTAACCTTCGCACAAGTCAAACACTTGCTAACATACGTGGCAATATCAGCTTTCATATTCGGCCACCAATACTGATGACATCAAATAACGTCTATTTTATAGCATCATTTATCCCATGTAATTAACCCATTTTGTATAATTATAGCAAAGAATTGTTACTTAATCATTTGTATTTGAGATTTGCAGTAATTATGGAGTACTTGGCGAACTTATGCTAAAAGGCACGCATTTTGGAGCATAAATGAAGAGTTCGAGAAAGTCTATTGATCTGACAGCAAATACACCGTATTATTCTAGACCTATACGACGTATCCAAGACTTTGACGTGTTTTTTTAAAATCTTGCTTATGTTACAAATGACATCATATAATCCACATGTATATGCAATTAATATTTACATGGTTTTTGTAGAATGTTTGACTCATGTTTCTATCAAAAGAGCAAACCTGCCTTTTTTATTTCCAAATTCAATATTCTTTCGTCTAAATTAATTCTAGGTAAGTTTATATTGCAACTTTTGATTAACTGTTTATATAAATTTGATAAATCAATCAAACATTTTCGACCAAAATAAAATGTTTGATTCATATGTTTTGTTGGAAATTGTTTATCCAAAATTACGTTTCAATATTTCGTACAAAGTTTATTAAAATAAATATTATGGGCATAATTGATTCTCATATTGTAGAGTATAACAAGGAAAAAAATTTATTTTTTTCCTTGTATGATAACAAAACTTTGAACTTCTTAATGAATCATTTGTCTTTTGAATCTAAATAGTTTTGTTGTTGTTTGGTTTGCTTATATAAAGAGCTAATTTGCACACTATGTTCGTTGTTGACGAAAACAATATGCTTAAAGTTGTTTTCAATACACAATTTTAGATCGCTTATTTTTTAAATTGATTAACCTTTGTGGCCTCAAAATCACAAGTTTACACTTGAGATAGGCATAAGTTGTCTTCTCTTAGCACGAGTTCTTAAAATAATGTGACTCGAATTGGATTTTGTTATTTTTTTGTAACTTCTTTTCACTAGAAGTTTAGAAAAATTGCAATCCTATAAAAACTTTCTTTTTTTGGTATAAATTTCTTTATAGGTTGATGATCATTAGTGTGCATTAGTATTGACTTTTATTTCTCTTTATATCTTTAAATATGTCTTTTTAAATCAAAGTTTCACCATAAAAATGCTTCTCAATTCAAACCTCTAAAAAGTTAATGGCTCTATTATTTTCGTTAATGGTGTAAGCTTTTGAGTTGGATGTTGCTCGATCGGCTGGGATATTTTGCTATTATCTCCTAGGTTTTAGATTTCTTTACAAGTGTATACAAGTTATTAGTCAAGTTTCTTATATATGTATAACAACATTTGACTCTATATTTATACATATTTGGCTAATATATAACACACTTAAATTGTCATTTTGCATTTTTCTCAATTACATAAATCATAATCCATAAGTCTCGTCTCTCAAATTGATTGTATGCTCATTGACCCTGTTTGGAACATTAACAAGGTTAGAATCAAGACTCAAAATGTATGAACTTGAGTTGTGCTTATGATTGTATTACTCGAACTATGTAATATACCTTTGAGGAACATGTTTGAGGCTTTTATGTATGACAACCATGACTTGAGCAGGTTAGTCAAACTATTAGTGTTGACTTATAGATCTGTTGCAATGTCTGGGATATGTGTTATATGTGTTTATACGTGTCTTATGTGTTTTTGTGGGTTATGTGAGATTTGATAATCAATCCATTGAGCGTGATCGTCTCATTGGGATTGGATTTGTGTTGGATTTTGTGGAGTTCATTTCGTTCACTTTTAGTGACAAGGAAATGATTTTGGTGATTGAAGCGGTTTCGCGTTAATTGTGTAAGTAATTATACGTATATGTATTTATGTGTTAGTAATATTAGGATGAGATTAGGTTTTAGTGGTAAGGATATGAAAGAAATAAAATTTCTATTTTTGGAATGTTAGGTTTAATAAAAATGAAAAGTTAATTATTTTTAAAAGTCTAGCAAATTGCGTTTACACAAAAATGTATGCGCAAATAAGCTTAGGTTTTTATAAAAAACTTAAGGTAATGTTAATAATTAAGTAATTAATTAATAAATAAAAAAAATAAAAAAAATAAAAGATGCCATTCGGCCAGATAAGGGAAAGAAAAGAAAAAAAAGAGTTTTAAAAGGAAACAAACTCTAATTAAGTCTCATATATAATATATTGGGGGCCTATAAATACAAAATAAAATCCCATACCCTCCCTCCTTGTATAACCGGTCGAACAAAGAAGAAAAGAGGAGAAAAAAATTAGGGTTTTTGCTTTTGTGAAAAAATCAAGCTCTAAGGTAAGTTTTAATTAATCCTTGTTAGTTATTAATCTTTAATCATGTAATAATTAATATGGTGGATAATTATGGTTCATTAAGATCAGTAATTAATGATATAATAATCATGTTATAATGATTAGGGTTTAATTAGAAGTTTATGAATGTAATTGGTTAAACTTAATTCGCGTTAGACTCTGATTTGGATTGAGGCAGAATTAGGGTTGTGTTGTTCGGCCATTATCTCAATGATAGTAATAGCTTTTGTCAAGTTTACGGTGTCTATAACGTAGCTCAGAGAGTCTAGTTTTTAGAACATCTGGCCTCTAAGGTTTTTGAGGTCGGGAAGTGATTCAAACGTTGGTTGTAAGAAACGTTGTCAAAACAGTAAATACGGGTCAGATTTGGGTATGATTTCGGGGAGTACAACCCCTACTTAAAATTCGAATTAAGATTAGCCCTTTTACATAAGTCAAGTTCTATGTGTCTATTAAACTTCCATAAATTTTTAGCCTCTGATTTGTTGTCTAAGTATGGTTTTTAGGGTCATACTTTTTAGTGTGCAATCAGATCCGAATTGGGACTGTTTTGAAGTTTGATTTTCTTAGCAGTACTTGTGCATGTAAATGGCTCTTGGGAATTATAAGGTATTTAATATACTCATAAATGAACATAGGTGAATTTTGGTATGAATTATGGAGGTCAGTAATTAGAGGTTTTGAGTACGTTAAGTCGCGTCAAAATTCTGAGTTTTCGGGTAAATTGTAAGACTTTGAAATAATGTGTAAACGAATTGGTTAATGTCGGGCATGGTGTCGGGGTGACCCGTGAGGGTAACTAAACACCTTAGACATCCATCATATGATTGTTACATGTGCATTAGCGTGTAACACGAGTTATTTTGTTGTATAGATTTGTGCTAGTTGTTTGTGAAGCTTATTGTTAGAATCTTTTGGAAAGCTAAGTAGGTTATGAAGTTTAAGTGGGTTATCTAACGTCATACTTTTAGGGGGTCAGATTCTGGCCGAATTCTGGACACTTTGGATTAATGAATTTCTAAAGGGTATTTGTAAAAGGGTAATGGCTTTGGGAGAGCTATGAGAGGTTCATAGGACATATATGTAGCATGGTGAATTTTGGTTTGAATTGTGGAAGTGTTTAAGTGGTACGTTTAGGACGCGTAAGTGAGTATAAAATTCTGCTCTAATCCAGAAAATTTAAAGTGTAGTATTGAAGTGTAAATGGTGTATATAAGAGTTGGAAAAGGTTTAAAACAAGTATAGAACTATGGTAGATAGCTTAGATATCCATCATAGTTGAGGTTACATCATATTGGGTTGAATGCCTAATTGATGGTAGCTTATTGTGTGCTTAATTGTTTAGATTATCCGTGAAGTGTTTGTGAAGCTTTTGTTGGATTCTTTTGGGAAGCTAAGCATCAGGTGAGTTTCATAGTCCCTCTTTTTAATGTTTTAAATTGGGATGGAAATGATGCTAAGTGTTTTGGAAATGTTTTGAATTGTTGTGATTATGTGTTTTGATTGCGTGTGGACATTATGTGACTGCATATGGCTTGTTGTTGCATGATATTGTGTTGTGTTGAGGATCATTAATAGTGGGGCTAATCATCTCACGGATAGTTAATTTGAGATTGATCAACTCAGTAAATTGGTATGGGTCTAGGCCTAAATATAAGCTTCAGCTGGTAGACTTTTAGGTGCGTAAGTGACGTATGTGGGATCAAAGGGGTACGCCTACCCAATATATGTATGGTTGGTTTGATATGGTGATTTGGTTTGCATGTTAGCATAAGTTCATATGTTGCATAATTGTCCTATATTGTTTTGATAATCACAGTAATTGGTTTGAAAGGTTTATAATGTGAGTCTTAAACCTATGACTCTCACCAACCGTTGTGTTGACGTTTTTAAGCATCATTTTCAGGTGAGCTTAATGGTGCTAAGATAGAGTGAAGTGGCTAGAAGAGACCGTAGGTTGCTTGGAGTTATTCATGCTTTCTGTTTAAATAAATGCGTTTGCATGAATTGTTTGGATTATGTTTTTGCATGTCTTTATTGACGAGACCTCTTTCTCATTAATAAAGACACCATTAGGTTTTGGGTATTGTTATGACACTTTGTGTCTTTGCTTTACTTTAGTTTTCATTTTAGTATTCTTTATATAGACACCATGTGTTGTGATGATATCCATTCTTGTTTACGCCTCGTGTTTCCGCCTTGGCGGGGTGTGACAGATTGGTATCAGAGCCTTTGGTTATAGAGAACTAGGTGGTTGAGCCTAGACTATAGCTTAAGGGTCCCTCATATAGTTGTATTTTAGGGCATAAGTGTTTGTGTACGTATATACTGTATGTTCCCGCTACCTAAAAGCTTTGAAATTCTTTCTATGTTGAATTACTACTGTATAATATGAAATATATACTTTTTCATTATGGGGATCTAATAGTATATACCCCTTTGTTATTGTTTTAGTCATGTCTTCCCCTATCCCTAGGATATATCGTTAGGAGATTGTTTACCTCACTCGACCCGCGAAGTTGGGTGACTTTTAAGAGAGAAAAGTCAAACCCAAGCGAGGCTCAACATAAGTTTATTTCATTTTCTACCTCGATGCGTTGCTATAATCAAGGATTGCTTTTATATTTTGGGTCATGATGTGACTTCTACTTCGTTTGGTCGATTGGGATTTTATGGTTCGTTAGATGGAGTATCATGTTTGAGTTATATTTGGATTATTATTAAGTGCTATGTGGTAGATGTGTGTTATCATTGAGATGTGTGGTCTTGGAAGTAAGTACACGTGTGAAAAAGGTGCAATTATAATTATGGTCGCGGACATAATTATAAAGGCAACACACACGTGGACTTGTGACTTTGATTGCATTGATCATTGTTATAACACCTCGTGTTTTAGGATAATGTACGACGTTAATAAAGTCACTATTTATTTTTAGTATTGTACGCGTTTGTTTT
>BQNB010154228.1:0-15546 GCA_026074375.1 Tanacetum coccineum | reverse complement strand
AACTCTATCATTTAATTAAAAAAAATCTAAATCCATCATCTTCTTTTATAAATTCTTTTTGTTATTATTATTAGAATAAACAACCATGAATATTCTCAAGTAGAAAGGATCAGGCAATGAAAAAGAAAATTATAAAATTGTGGATTTTTAGAGAGATAAAAGTTCCACAAGGAACAAGGTCAAAAAAACATATAGATGCATCTTGAACATTCATTTTTTTTAATTATCAAAATGATCCAACGGTGTTGAAATAATGATACATCCGACCTATTTTTCATTTCATCTCATTTTCATCTAACGTAAACCATACACACACACCCACCCTCCTTAATCAGAACCCTAACCATAACACATCACCACTATTACCATCGGAACCCTAAAACATCACCATCGAAACACATCACCACCATCACCATCGTAACCCTAACACATCACCATCGGAACCCTACTATCACCATCAGAACACATCACCACCATCATTGGAACACAGCACCACCATGACCACCATCATCATACTTAGAACCCTAACATTAGTGCCATCATGAAAACAACACCACCATCGATCAAAATAAGCATTTAAATGGACATACGAGAAGAAATCCGACTATCAAAAGAGGATAAGTTGCCAGAATCATCTGGTTTGCCTCATTCCGGTCAACAAAGTAAGTTTTTTCTTTTTTTTCTTTTTTTGGTTCGTTTGTTGCTTATTTTTTGTGCTTATTTGTGTTTTTAGGGTTATTGTGTTTTAGATAGATGATAGTGCTTATTATGTGGTTGTGATGATTATGTTTTTTGTTAAGGGAGTTAGTTAATCGAAATGAGTATTCTATGGCAATACAGTGTTTTGAATTTGCTGTGGGTCGCGAAAGGCGAAAAGTGAGCGAGTTCGGTTATTAGTGTGTTAGGAAGGTTAGGGAAGATTGAGTTGGCGAAAAAGGTTTTCGAGACTAGTTTGAACCAAGGGTATGGTAATTCTGTTGTGAATCTCATGAGATTCTGTTGAGGTGAATCTTCATGTGATTGTTATAGTACTCATAGTTCATATACGTATGACTTTATTTGGTTTTCGTCTTTATGTCCAAAGTTATTTTGTTGTGGCTTATTTTGAAACTTTTCGTCTCGTATAAGCTTATGGATGTTTGTTTGTTTCGGCTTCTGTTTTCGTCTCGTTTAATATGTTTTGAGCTTTTGAGTGTTCTAAATTAGGGAATTTGTTACTGATTTCTTAACGAAATATGCAGAAGTTTGTAATTCTTTTTTGTTTACTAACGGTTTTTTTATATTTTTTTTGTTTAATGTTAGGTGTTAAGGGACGTAGGGGTCTTGTTTCTCCTAAGAAAGGTAAAAGTGATTCTCCTAAGAAACGTCAAAGGTCATCTTTTCCTAGGAAAGGGCGGGTTGTGATGAGTGAAAGGGTTTTCAACCCAACGCCGATAACTCAATTTAATCCGGTCACTAATGAAGTTTTGAATGATAATGTAAAGTTGGGGGCGGTATGACAAGATGCAGATATTGTGAAGAAAATCCGATAGTGTGAACGAAAGCTTGCGCCTTGTTGTGAAGTGATCCTTTAAAGGTATAGTCGTCAAAGTGTGAAGGGAAAGTCGCCGGATGGATGAATAACAGTCTTTGTAAAAGTAATGTTCCGGTGGCTAAGGCTGATGTCGTTAAAAGTAGTGTTGATAAAGAGGCTCTTGTAGACAAGGCGAGTGTGTTGTCAGTTACTAAAACTAATGTACTGACACAACTTGAGACTGCGCCTGATGTTGTTAATGACAAGGTGTCTAAGGAGAGTGTGCTGTCTACTGGTAATGTTGATGTTGTCCAAGATGATCCGGCTAAGGTGGTCATTCAGAGTGTGCTGACACAACTTGAGAATGCGCCTGATGTTGAGAATTCTGCGCCTGATGTTTGTAAAAGTAATTTGTAATTCCAATTATTTGAGTTTACACTTCATTTAACTAATCACTTTGGTACAAATCACATGAGTTAAGCTTATATAGAAAATAAAGGAACGTCTGAATCTCATGAAATCACAACAGAATCACATGAGATTCACAACAAATCCATGGATTCAGTGTAGAATCACAGAGATTGTTATGAGTCTCATTTGATGTTAGTTATCTCAATAATATTCTCTTGTAGTCTCATCTAGCTAATTTTTCCTCTATATAAATAAATTGAAATGTCTGATCTCATGAAGTCCATAACAGAAATCTCATGAGATTCCACAACAAAATCGTCATGAGATTCACCAACAGAATCCCAGAGATTCAGTATAGAATCTCATGAATTTTTATTAGTCCATTTGGAATTTTAGTTATTCTCATATGATTCTATTATGGTTATTTATTTATATAAGACTGATCAGCATAATACCTCATGTATTACTATAACACATTAGACTAATGTGATTTGTAGATTGATAAGCATAAGGCTGATGTCGGTGAAATCGTCTAATGTAGTAGGCAGATAAGAAATGTAGTTTGCAGAAAAGGTTGAGGTGACTAGATTTGTCCAAGAGGACTGGCTAAGGTGGTCAAGGAGAGTGTTGCGAAAGACAAACCAAAGGGTAGTGCATCATCTGTTGTCATGAATAAGGACAATAGAGAAGGTGTTAATGACAAGTTGTTAGGTGTTGTTGCGAAAGATAAACCAAAGGGTAGTGTGCCATCTGTTGTTGTGCGTAAGGACAATAGAAAAGAAAGTTCTGAGAAAAAGGTTTGTTTTATTTGTTATTCCAAGTTATTTACACTTAAATAAAGTAAATCATTAAAAAAAGGAACTTTTTAAGGATAAACATTTAAACAGAATCTCATGAGATTCATAATAGAATCTCATAAGATTCACAATAGAATCTCATGAGATTTTTATGTAGTCTCATTTAATTTTAGTTAATCTCATATGATTCTATTATAGATCATTAATTTATATAAATTAACCTCCCTCCATTGTTGATCAACTATAGTTATGAATTTGATCAAACTACAGGCTTTGTTTCAAAAGGAGAAGAAATCGAATGTTGTTTCGAAAGACAAGCCAAAGTCTAAGGCTTCTGAGTTGGTGAAGAGAAAAAGGAAGGGTGGTCCGGATTCTGATTCAAATTCTGCTGATGAAGAAGAGCATAGTAAAAAGAAACCCCCCCTAGGAAAAAATTTTTTCGAAAAAACAAAAGATTGAAGGCTAGTTATGAAAGAGAAGACGATTGTTCCGATGCTTCGGATTCTTCTATTGATTCAGAAGTTGTTAAGCAATTGACCCAGTCAATTGACAAAGAAGATTGTTGGTAAAGAAGGAAGAATCTGACGAGAAGATGTGTGCAAAAAAAGTTAAGACAAAAAATTGACAGAAGAATGTCAAGAAAGAAGAATCTGACGATGAGAGCAAGAAAGGTAAGATAAAAGAAGAAACACCTAAACGGCTGAAGGAGCTGCGTAATCAAGAGTGTACTATCCAAGTTCTAGCGTTTCATGCAAGGCCCACAACCTAGTATCCCTTTTCTGCATACCAAACGAAATTAAAATGTTGAATGTTGTGATTTTTGAAGGATATAGGGTTTAGTTCATTAAACAATGTCGCCATAGATAAACTCCTAATGAAGTTGGGACGGTTTGTTGTGTCCCGGTTCAAAAACTACAAGTTGAGCTTCGATATTGGTGATCAAATTGAGGTAACCCATTCAAAAATCCATGATATGTTAGGTATTCCGGTTGGAGGACATTATTTATTTAATGGTTGATAGAGAACTGTGATGATTTGTAAAGATAGTGGGCCGCTCAATTTTCTCCTAAAGAATTGAAGCAAATCTGAGTTAATGATATTGCTCGGATATTGGTTGGTTATAAAGAAATTAACTTTCTTTTTAAAGTTAATTTTCTTACTTTGTTTACTAACACAATGTGTAAGGCTGATGGGTTAAAAGGCGAGATTTGTCTGGATGTTGTTAAACGCCTTCGGGAAGATACAGTGATTTCTCAGATTGATTGGTGTGGATATGTTTATGACTAAGACAGTAAACTCCCGAATGGAACTAATAATTATACCATCAGTCATTAACGTTCCGTATTGTAATTCCAATTTCCACTAAATGTTCTTTTTTATGTTTCTAAATTTAGCTAAATTTGTTGTTTTCTTATCTATCACTTTATATCTAGACTCAACTAATTTCGAAAGTGTTCCGGTTGTCCGCACACAGCCAGCTGTTAAAAGTTGGACATCATACTTAATGAAACAAAGGCAAGAGCTTGAACTTAAAAAGCGTGTGGTTGGGCTTTTATGTAGGATCCCGATTAACACTTCCACTTCATATAACAACCACGAATCGAGCTAGAAAATAGAGAGAGTTGATTTCTAGAGAGAGAAACTAGTGAGAGAGAAAAAGAGAAGTTGAAAGAAAAAAGAATTATTTAGAAAATTAAATCAAAACCCCTAACTTTTCCTAGTGGAAAAGTTTATTTATAATACCCAACGACATTAAGTGACGTTTCGGAAGATATTTTTACTAGGACCACCGGGCTTTCGGTTTTTGTGCTTGGGGGTTAAACTAAAACATATACAATATTAGATTAACTATCGAGCCTAATTCCCGATACATTTCTATTACAACGTTAACTAATTGATTGACCTAGACTTAAATACATAATGAACGAACTTCATGTTCGACTCAATATTTTGAGGCTAACAATCTCCCCCGAAGTGAGTTCATTGGCGACACTCCTTCAATGAATCAATGAGATTGCTTATCTGTCGTTAAGCTCATGAGGTCTGGTTTTTCTCTTTGATATTTTTTGTAGGCTCTGTTCCATTATCATGCGCTTTGCGATTTTACTTTTGAGCCTTTGACATTGTCTTTAACGTCTATGCCATCTTGCGATCTTGAGTCTTTGACCAACATTCTCATACTGACTGTGGGGGGGCCTCATCTTGAAAGCTTCAGATCAGAGTTTGTGGAAGTCTTTGTCTTTAAATCTTGAGCTTTCATGATTGATTGTTTTGTAGAATGAGCATGAATATGTGGTAATGAATCGACTTTGGTTGATTGGGATACCATCACCACCGTTTTAAGCATGCGGGTTACGTATTAATAATCGAGAAAATGATTTGAAATCAATCGACGTATTACTTGTAAAAGCTTTTTGTAACACATCGGGAGTTTTAATCTTTTATCAAAATTCATCAACCGTCAATTCATTTACTGGACCAAATCGATATCCAGTTATCACAAGTTTGATTCATATAGAATCTCGCAAGTCACCTACCAAGAGCTTGTTTGATGCTGACTCAAGCAGGATTTCCATCTTCATTGTGAATACATTAGTATCACTCGGATGTTCTGGCAAATATCACAATGATATTGCGTAGACTCTGTTTAACAGCTTGTAACTTGCTGATGTTCAAACAAGGTTTGAAATGGAAGGTGTCTTAACGAGAATTTAGATTGATCTCTAGGCTTTAACTCGACTAAGTGCAAGCTTGGTTTTTAGTACGTCGGAGGCCAGGAGCATATTGCCACTATTCAATATCAACGATCTCGGAATGAGATGTCAATAGATAATGTGTGTATCTCCGTGACAAATGAGACAAGTTTCGGTTGAGAGAAACCCGATATAGGCTGGGAAAGGTTGTGCATTGCATCACAGGGGTCCATGATGTCCGTCTTCAATGCAGATCATCAGACTTAAGATTCTGACAGCATATGTAATGTGACCACCCGGTTTTCTTGCTGCCTTAAGTTGTGTGGAGGGCTTCTTTGTTTACACCCTTTATCCATACATTTCTTTTTAATTCTTCAACGCCTTCAATGCTTACCAGAACTCCATTTACTAACACCTTTTGTTATTATTCCAAGTGTTACTCATCTTGAGTCCGGCATTATTCCATATACATTCATATCTTCATGGCATTCTTAAGGACGGCTATTTCTAACCTTGATATCCTGGTAATCCTCCGGTTCTGGTTGGATCATATGATTGATTCCTAACCTAACCACCTTATGACTTCAGAATCGTCGTGAAATTAAGATGTTGTTGGGTATAAGATCGAACCATAAAACCTTTTCTTTCTGTTCAGCACATTGAGTTGATTAGATCATATTTTAATTATATTTTTTCTCCCCTTATTTTAAATAATAAACACTTAGTTTTTGAAATACTACCTTGTGATTAAATATTCTTGAAAAATTCAGTGGGAGAAAATATTATCAGCATGAATGGTTTGGAACATTTTGACAATGTTGAATACATAAGAATTTGTCGTATGTTGATGTATCCAAGAAACATTAAAACTTTGTTTCGAAAACTCCCCCTCAAAAATAGGACCAATTGAAAAATGTAGTCTTTTTGAAAACATTATGAGGGATGAGAGTTGAACACACAATTTTGAAAGATTATAGATGTCATCGAAAATTCTTGAAACAAATTGTGTTCAACTTTTTGAAAAACCAACATGTAGAGGACTTACTCTTCTAACGTAAGGGTAAGCGCACTGAAACGTACACTATCCTTTTTCTTGAGCTAAAAACATTGAATGTCTTGTAAGAACAGCTCAAGACCGAGAAACGTTAATTTTCTCGTTGTGAGGATAAGTTATAAACCTTTCTTTATTTGAAGTCCGGGTTATGTACTAATATTTGCACATAAGCCATTTAGAAAATTAGAAATGACATGTTTTGAAACTATTTGTAAAACTCTCGCTCGAACTTCATTTACATGCCCGTGTCAATGTTAATCGACATTTCTAAGTACGTAAATGTTATCGATTCCAAGAGACATGTCGAGAAGATTCTTTTTGGAAATTTTCTGTTTTTTTAATTTTGTATTTATTTACATGTTGTCCTCTGTATTGCTATATGATGGTGGAATAGTAATTCCAACTCTTGTCATGATGTAGCTTTCTTGTTTGCTTAAGGAACAACTTTTGGAACCGGCTTTGAACTTGACTTGTTCATTTGTTTGTGGTCTGAATTTCGAGTTCTGAACGTTTTTTATGGATCAGAAGTCATTTGATGAAGAACGAGGCCTGAACTGATGTGAACATACGTCATTTGAACATTGAGGAACGGGGCCTGAAGTGTTATTTTCATCAGACACCATTTGTCGTTGTGGTGCAAGGTATGAACTGTTATGGTCAGACATCATCTGTTGTAGCTCATCTTTTGTGAAACCATTCTGGCACTGGTTTCTTAGATATCAACATTTTCAGCAACCACACTCAGAGATTTTCCTGCTTTTCATTGTATAGTGCATCTGCATTTAAGTCAATTCTTTGTTGCTTTTGACCATTGAATGATGTACCTGCACTTAAACCCAGAGTTTGTTTGCATGCATGAATATGAGGGATATCTACTATTGAACCATGCGTGGGTTCACTGTCAACCTTGCCCATGCAAGAGTTGAGTAACTTTCCTGTGGGAATCCACCTAAGACGAACATTACTAAAGATTCTACCCGTTGGTTTCCATTTAAGACTAGGTCTAGAAGGTGTCGTTTGTGTCCATTTGTATTCTGATGGACATTTCTTTTCTATCCACCATTTCCATGCCTTATTTGTATTCTCATACAACTCCTTAAAGTAACTCCTGGGTTTCTGAATAGTGGTATATGATGCAACTGTTTTCTTATGGGGTGTTGCAACAAAATTATGTTTTCGTTTGCTCTTTGGTTACTAGCACTAATAGGCACTACTTTTAGTCCACAGCATCTTGAATAGAATTAAACACACATTTTCAACAGTCAGCCAAACAGCATTCACATTCGAAAGTTCTGGAATTTGAACTGTCATTGTACGAGTCAGTTAGCAGATTTTGTTTTTCTAAGAAATACTAGAAATCCTATGGTGGTCTTCTACTTCTGCTTTGTAAACTCACTTGACTATTGGTTGCACGACCTTATCTTTACTTGATAGCACTTAAGTATGTGGTCTGCTAACAACGAAGTAGAGTGATTTACCTCCTGTAGAAGTAACATGTGAGGATTAGTATTCCTAAAGCATAAGGTAAACTGAGTGTCTCTGTATTGATGTTGTGCTAATGGCGAATTCTATATCATTTCTGGTGTAAGCGTATCGTGTGTATTTCTTCGTGTGTTCTATTCTGAGGCAAATTCTGTTTGAGTGATCTGTTTACAACAAACCATACACGACACATTAGTTTTATTAACACGAATTGTTTCGTTGAAAAACATCTCATTAAAGAGTGAATTTGAAAAAGGAGTGCGGTTTTTTCCAAAAACTGATGGTTTTTGAATCCGTTGAAGCATTTGGTTGTCGAACACACATATGTTTATCATACTGGAGTTTCCACAAAGACATACAACGTTAATTTCCTTAGCATTTCTCCATGAGTTTCTTTATCTCCACTGATGGCGGATGTTCGTGTCTTGCTGTGAGCTCAAATCCTGTATTCATGATAATTGTTCACGTTCCTTTTCGAAATACATTTGATCCTTTTTTCTTTCAAACTGAGTTGTTTTTCATTTGTTCTTTACATTGTGTAAGCCAGCTCAAGAGAAATCGAGTAGGTTTTCAAGTTTAGCAAAAACTCGTATAAAAGCTTATTATGAACTTCTTGTTAACAGAGTCAGTTTGTTTAGAAAGCTTTTGTGCCAAGACATTCACATTTCTTTGACTTTATGAAGAATACAAGCATTGTAATTCGCATAAGCAAGTAAATCAGACAGAGAATGCAAATATGAAACCCAAGGTTAAAAACATCTTAGAGACACACTCTTCGAGAAGTATATCATATAGTTTGAAAAATCAGACCTTTTCAAATTCAAGTTCTGTCAATCTCTTTTTCAAGGATTCAACGTACTCAAAGCTTCATGCATTCGTTTTAGTTCATGAAGCCAAAACAATACCTGTCATTTATAAGTTTTTGATTGAAAAGAGGCATCAATAATCAATTTATCAAAACTTCCTAATATCATACAGTTGGGTACGAAAAGAACTCCTAATATGATTTAGACAAGCTTGTTCACAAATCGTTTAAAATGATTAAAGTTGTTTGTTCATTTCGTCTGTAAGCTTGTCTACTTTTACTAATGGATTTTGATACGGGTAGAAAGGCAACGTTTTTAGCAAATGTTTGGCTTGTCCTAACACTAACAAACGTTTTTCTCCACATTGTCTTCCTAACTTCTTTAGCGCGTTCCAACTGATCAAGAAGGTTTTGATGGTGTTTGGAAAATTTACATAAAGACTATTTGATAGTGTGATAATGGTTTTACTGTGTCTTTATCTCAGATTGATCTACTCTCCTTTTCAAGAGTCACTGTCTCTTCCCCATTGGGGCAAAATCTGTTTGCATGATCAGAAGTATCATATGGGATCTCATACAAACATGGTTTTTCAGATTGAGCTATCTTGAGGTACTTAGGATTAGCAAATGTTAGTCTAAATCATTAACAGTTGCGCTGAATTTTCTAACATATATTGGTCTGAATTGACGTTGATTGCGTTTATAAAGAATTTCATTCAAAAACTTAATTTGTTTGTCGCCATATCATCATGTTGTCAATATCTTTTTCTCCCTAAACTTTTAAACTAAAAATGCCCTTAACTTTCTCTTTGTTTCGACCTTCAAATTGTGACTGTAAGTTAAAAGACTCTTTTGACTAACCCACTCGTGTTTCTGATTGACAACTGAAATTTCCATAAGCTTTATTTTAAACCTTCTTTATGCAATGTCTTACACGAGCTACTAAGTCCTAGAGTTTTCATTTAACTTTGTTTGAAGTATTTCATACATAATCAATCGTCTCATTAAGGCTTTGTACTCTCAAACTCATTTTCTGTTTGTTTTCGAAGTGGCAATCAGGACGAACAATCCCTGACAAAAAGTAGCCTCCCCAGAGCTCGATTAGTCCTCATCAAGGTTAAGTTTTACACTCATCCATTTCTTGAGCTCTATGATGCGTTTGCTTTCTTTAATTGCTTTAAAATCGTTTTTGTTCCTTATAGTCAAGAGTTAAATTTTTGCAATAAATTTGCAAGCGCATCACAATCAGCACGCTCAATCCAACAATTTTGCAGCATTTTGGTCAACCTGATTATCATTATTACATATATTTGATGAATCAGGAGTGACATTCTATCACCCTGCTCAAAACATGTGTTCATTAATGATTCGGGTGCTTAGAATGTCGTCTTTCATTTGCAAACACATTATTTTCATCATGGTTTTGTACCTGTTCTAATGGCTGATCAGTAGAACTGGATTCTTCAGGTAAGACCTCCTAAATCTTTGCCATGAAACTGTAAATTGTGCTTCCAATTCCTGTTCATACAATCTCTTCATCCGGTCCCTCTAGCCAATACAGCTTGCTCTGCTGTGCAGAACACCTTGTTCAGCTTGTTTGCACATCATCATCTTTTCCTTGTGATACGTGTAGTCTTTAACCCGCTTTGGCTTCCTGTATTCCTTTGCATAGTGCCCAAATCCCTTGCAGTTAAATGCACCTGTATCCACATTCTGTTGCACTAAGACCTGACGGCCTAGCTTTTCCTCCCTAGCCCCCCAAACCCTAATTTTTTTCAGTGTCCTTTGATTCCCAAACTGGCCCTGACTCAATGATTGTCTGTTGTTATAAAGGCCTTGGTATGGAATCTTCAGTCTTGTTCCTGGAGTTGAAGAAGTTCGAAAGTTGTTTGTTGGTCATGTTTGTAAAGCTTCTTGAAATACTTGCAAGGAAAGTGCCAATATTCTTTGCATATCATTATCCCCTCTGAGCTTGTTCAGGATCACTTTCTTCCTCAGAAACTGACTCATATATGAGGTGTAACTGGTTTGGCGATCTCTTTGCCTTTGTGTCTGGTAGATGCACTTGGTCTTGTGGAAGATGATGTTGTATTTGTTCTCTGAGGTTTTGGTGCTTGATAGTAATTATCTGAGTATGGTTGAGCAGACCGGAAAAAAAAATGGCTAATGGATTTTGCACTTTTTGCTAGTCTCTCACACGGAATCATCTGACTTCATTTTGATACTGGCTAGTCTAGAATGTTAAAAAGTGTGTGATATGAGAGGGTGTCTATCTCTTTTGATTGCGTACAACCGTCACAATCTTGACCATGTCTGGTTGAAGTTGTTGAAGAAATTGTAACATTCACTTGCATTGTAGTAACTTGCAAGTGGTTCCTTGCACATGACAAACTCATTCATCAGTTTATAAAACCGTGAGTAATACGACTCCATGGATGCCCATCTCCGAGAAGAGTAAACTATCCTAAATCCCAAAAGAGATTGGTCTTCACATCTTGTAAGTTCTAACGATTCTCTCCACTGTTGTAAGCCTTCAATGGACTATACATCTCATTAAGCTGAGTTGACAGCATCAACAATTGGTAAATTTCATCTCCAATAACTCATTAAAAGCAAAAAGAGCTTCCTTGTTCAGCTTGAAAATACAGTTGTTCTCTGACAGTCATGTTTGTGTACTGTCTCAGCTTGCGTCATGTTGTGGTATTTCTAGGAGAATTACTGTGCAGCAACAGCTCTATTACTAACACCATGTTAGCTTAGTATGACCCTCAAAAATGCATTTCCTCAGATATTCACCATTTCCTTTTGTGTCAATGTATCGTAGAAAACGTGATCTCCATTGTGAATATCATGTTTGAGGATTGTATTGACTTGAGTAGACATGATAATGAATGGTTTATGAATTATGAAGTGGGATAAGTTTTGGATCTTAAGTGGATTATGATGTGATTAAAGGTTTGGTTTTGAAACAATTAACGATCACTGGATTTTATCAAGTCTATGATTAAAACCGATAAGAGTTTAACCGGATTGTATAAAATCAATAGAATATCCGTATGATTAATTGATGTGTTTAAGGTTTGTTTGTTGCAATTTGATTTTTTAAGTTCTTGTTTGGTCCCTTGATGTTATGTTTGTTAGACTATGAATAATAGTATTCCTCCAAGTCGTCAAATACCACTAGATAGCGCGGAAATTAAGGTTTCCAAAACAAAGGGTTTCATGACAAAACGCAGTCTTCTTTAGACAAAACGCAGTGAAGAGCCTTAGGCAAAACGCAGTCAAATCTTGAGGCAAAACGCAGTGAGCAAAACGCAACCTTGAGACAAAACGCAATGAGCAAAACGCAACCTTGAGACAAAACGCAATGAGCAAAACGCAACCTTCTAGGCAAAACGCAATGAGCAAAACGCAACCTTCTAGGCAAAACGCAAGATTTGTTGCGATTTGGGCAGCATAACGTTGAGATTTACTTTGATAAAGGGTCTTCAGTAGGCAAAACGCAATGACCAAAACGCAATGAGAGCAAAACGCAATGACCAAAACGCAATGAAGAGCAAAACGAAATGACCAAAACGCAATGACCAAAACGCAATGAAGAACACCCTTTCAGTTAGACAAAACGCAGCCAAGAAAAAATCTTCAAACTTTCTTGAAAGCTACGAAATGATGTCAAAAAAATCACCTCGTAAAGAAGCAAGGATAGATCTAAGCCCAAAGTACAAATCGTAACACTTTAACCATAAACAAAGATCAAAACTTGATTTTCTTCGCTTTTTTTCGAGAACAAAAAGTAAGCCACGAATTTGATCTCGTTTTTAACCACAAATGAATCACGAATCCACCCTTAAAGCTCTGATGCCAATTGTAGGATCCCAATTAACACTTCCACTTCATATAACAACCACGAATCGAGCTAGAAAATAGAGAGAGTTGATTTCTAGAGAGAGAAACTAGTGAGAGAGAAAAGAGAGAAATGAGAAAAAGAATTATTTAGAAAATTAAATCAAAACCCCTAACTTTTCCTAGGTGGAAAAGTTATTTATATACCCCAACACATTAAGTGACGTTCGGGATATTTTACTAGGACCCGGGCTCGGGTTTTGCTTGGGGTTAAACCCGAAACATATACAATATTAGATTAACTATCGAGCCCGATTCCCGATACATTTCTATTACAACGTTAACTAATTGATTGACCGAGACTTAAATACATAATGAACGAACTTCATGTTCGACTCAATATTTTGAGGCTAACATTTTACCTATTAATTATGACTGGACCAAAGCTGAGATGGAAGAAGCTGAAGGATTTATTGTTTCTGCGGAAAATTCTGAGAAAGAGGTATGTGTTTTAGATTCATAATAATATCACATTTGAATCTCATGAGATTCTGAGTGAATCACATGAGATTCAAATGGAATCTCGTGAGATTTAAGTGGAATCTCATGAGATTCAAATGGAATCTCATGAGATTCTATTTGAATCTCATGAGATTCAGTCACATGAATCACATGAGATTCTGTCTGATCTCATGAGATTCAATCATTAATCTCAAGAGAACATAAGAATCTCATGAGATTCACTATGAATCTCATGAGAGGTGAATCTCATGAGATCCTGTCTGATGTGATTTTATATGAAGTCTCCTATCTGATCTCTTGTCTAACTACATTTATAATTTTGGTGAAATACAGGATTTCTTTAAAAAAGCTAAAGAAAAACTTTCCTTAATTTGTGCGGAAAGAGTAATGCTTGAAGAGTATATGAGGAAAGCTCGTTTAGAGAATCCTGGTGATGGGAAGTTTATTGGTCTTCATGAAAAGTATTTCAATCTTTTTAAAGATCCGATATCATTCGAAGATGATGGAAATGGGAATAATGTTGGGGATGATGATGATGGGAATGGGGATGATGGGGATGATGATGCGAATGATGGTGATGGAAATGTGGATGAAAACGATGCGAATGAATGTGATAAAAATCCAAATGGGAGCAATCAGAGTTTTGGTTTTAACAAGATCAGTTTAGATGATTTTGGTAATGATAGCGGTCCGACTGAATCAGAACCAGTCGATCCAACTAAACAAGGAACCGTTGTTGATGTAAATACAGCTGAAGAAGGTGAAAATACAGTTGAAAATTGTGGAATCATGAGTTCACCTGAGGAATTTACGCAATGGTTAAATAAAAATGTTAATTTAGTTGGAGAGGCATGTGATTCTATAGCTACTGAGTACTTACACGTAATATTCTTACTCTACAGTTTTTTGCCTATTTCGTAAAATTTATTTATTTTTAATTAAATCTTTTTTTTCAGGGCGATTTATTTGGTGATAATTCGGCGGCACGGGAAGCATTGAATGAAGTGGCTACTCCCCAGATACAGCCTACCCAAAAAAGAGTTGTGAAACCTTCTTCTTATGTCTTATCCCCGTATATGAACAAGAAGACAAACGTGGTTCCCAAAATTACAAAGATGGAGTTTATTGTTGGGAACAGTTTGTTTGCTATGCAGGGTGACAAGCTGTAAGTTAATAAAATTATTTTTTTGTTTAATTTTTGTGATGATTCAGGGTGATTTTTGTTTGGAATCACATGAGATTCACTCTGAATCTCATGAGATTCACTCTGAAATCACATGAGATTCAAAGTGAATCTCATGAGATTCAGAGTGAATCTCATGAGATTTCACTCTGAATATCATGTGATTTCACTTTGAATCACGTGAGATTTTGTTTAGTATTCGTTTATATATTTACACTATGCACATGTTTTTTATATAGTGAGAATGTATTTGAAGCACATTTTGAGAAGTTTGTTCTATATGGAATTCGTTTGAATCTGGAAAGTTTATCACTCGGTTTATGGCTTGATGCGAATGTAATAGACTGTTAGGGTGCCATTCTTAATTATGAAGAGCGTTTTTGAGCTGCTGATTCTAAATCAAGACACTTTTTCCCAACTGGTTGTATCGTAAGTATTACAAATTTATAATTTTTTTATACAAGTATTTTATTTTTTGATGATACTTAATATATGATATATCATACATACAGAATCTATGTTGGATGGAACCTTTACTTCTTTTGATGAGAAATGGAAAAGATTTTCTGATCAAATAAATGCTCAGTTTAACAGCAACGAAGGTGGAAGGGGTCTTAAAGGCATCGACTTGGTAATATTTTTATTCTAAAATTGCACCTTTTTGTTTTTACATTTATTTATTATATTAAGTTTTTGATTTATTTAAAATAGGTGTTTTTTCCAATTTGCAACTCCCAACATTTTCATGTGGTTGTCTTCAGTCTTACCAAAACAACCATGATGACCATACTTGATAACAGTCCAGGAATATATGATTCAAAATATAAAGATGTTTGTGATCTTCTTGTAAGTATTTTATTAGCTCCATTTAATTCTTTTTTCACAAAATAACTCATGAGATTCACAGTGAATCTTATAAGATTCAGAGTGAATCTCATGAGATCAGAAAGGATCTCATCAGATTAATTTTTGAATCTCATGTGATTCATGTTTGAAGGCAGTCTAAAACAATCACATTTCTTATTCTTTTTGGTGTAGAAAAAGTTATTTTCTCGGTATTTGAAGTTGTATGGTCACCCTAGGCATGCTACGGTTGCTAGAATGAAGCACACAATCCCAAAGCTGAAGTGGAAGACTAAGGAGAATTTTTATGATTATGGAATTTTCACCATGCTGCATATGGAAAATTTTAACGGTAAACCTGCTTATGATTTTGATTGTGGGCTTCCTGTCGAGTCGCAGT
>BQNB010154224.1:641-10840 GCA_026074375.1 Tanacetum coccineum | reverse complement strand
TCTTATCAGGAATATCCTGGCCTTCAGACATATCATCGTCGTATGGGTCATAATCTTATTGCCCATTCCTATAAGGGCAGCCGTCATAATCTTTGAAGCCTGAAAATTAGTCATATCATTATCAACCGATGCAACTTCATCCTCAATATCATGATCACCCAAAGAATCAAAACTTGTCAACAGTTTACCCTCATCATCCACAAGGGTACCCGTCCCATCAATAATAAAGTCATTTCATTTTATCAATTTTCCCAATAATAGGGGTAGTACTACTAGAATTGGCCTTTTTACTAGTAAGATTTGAAGTCCCACCATTTGTACCCACATCAACTTCTTTTGTAGGCTCCGCATCTTTCTTCTTATTACCATTAGTGCTGACGTTGTTCTTTTTAAAAACCTATCTATACACTTGTTTAGTTGGTTGGAATCCCACTTTAGAACCAACCGGAACATCTCTATGAGTTTGGCTAGGCTTCTTCATGGTCTTCACAACATCTTAGACATTATTCTTAGGAAAGTCCTCCTGAACATGACCAAAAACCTTACAACACGTACATCTAGGAGGTCATAAGTTTAAAAAAAATCCTTAAATGAGGCTTCTAAACCAATTAAACAACTTTATAGACCGGTATCTAATAGGAATAATGCCAGTACTAGTGGTAAAAAGAAGCAAGATGCGGTAGCTAGTGAAGAGGTTAGTAATTCAAACCCATTTGATGTGCTTAATTCGGTTGAAAAACTTGCTTACTGTTTGATTAACAAATTATGTACCATTGTCACTTCTAAAGACTTTAATATTTATTTTAAACTGATTTTCAATCAAGTTATAAAAAATAGAGATATAGCAAGAAACCTCATCTTTAAACTTAATGAGATACACCCAAATAGCTCTTGTGTAATTGTCCACGACAGTCAAAAAATATCTAAACCCACATAACTAGTCACCTTATATGGTCCCATTAAATCTAAATGAACAAGTTCACCATGTTTTGAAGAAGTATGATCACTTAAAGGAAACGGTTCTCTAATTTGCTTAGCTCTTTGACAGATTTCACAAAACTCAGTTTGACTTTTATTTTCAATTTGAAGATCATTCTTTAAAATATTTATATAACACCCCCATTTTGAAATTTATGTGGCTGCGGAAGCTAATTTGGGGTATCTACTTCTATATATCAACAGTCATAATCATGAAAATGACTCAAATGGGAGACGTTTTTGGAAAAATTAGTTATCATTCGTTATTTATCAGAGTTTTTACAAAAGAGAGGTCCCAAAATACATTTCAAAACATAAAGTTGAATGATAACAGGTTTGGACGTCCTCATGTCCAATTCCACTCCGTGCCATAGATTGCTTCTAATGACTAAGATAAACGACTAAAGGAGTTCAAACTTAATGGTTGTCGTGAAATTCCACATTGTTTGAAATTTATTATCGAAAATACACAGTCACTGTATTAGTAAAATTAATTACAACGATACAATTATAATGGAAAACAGTATTATTGACCCTAAGCTAATGTACCAATTCATTAACAGTCCGAAGTATTTATCGACTTGAAGGAAACAAAACTTTTTTTTGTTCCCTTTTAAGGAAAGGTAACTGCCAAAGTTTCCTTTTTGTTCTCAAATATTGTCCGTTTGGTTACCCATGTACGGGTACACCAACAGGATTGTCACCCCAATAGATCTATCACAATCTTCACGTTCACTCGCAATGGGATTGATGGTTCAGGATTAAGAAATATTAGGTAGGGAAGAAGGAAAAACTTAGGCCAATAATATCTAAGGATAGCTTACAGTTAGGAAACATTACTTGTATTCATGGTTTATAACATGTATCTCCACATGAGATTTAGAAAATATGTAAAAGTGGGACTATGAACTCATCCTAATTCAGGGAAATATGATTGATGTCAAAAGTGACTCAGTTGATATTAAATGGCTTTGTCACGCATACGAGTAGCATGTCAAGGTCTTAGGTTGATTGTTGATCTTACAAACTTTATTTTATAATGTTTAAGGGTTTTTGGTCTTGATAATTCTTATGAAAGTATTTGTGTCACTGTTCGGCTATCTTATCTAGAAGTCATGTAAGTAAACTTTTGAGGAGCTAGGACACTTTAATGTAAATACCAGTAATCGTTCAAAAACGATCTACCAAATGAAAACCCCTCACATGAAACTACCTAGTAACGTGATACGTTATAGATTAAATTATAAGATTTTATCATTTTAGGTTTCTTTAAAAGTTAGTGGATGATAAATTATATTATATATATAACATAATTGATTTTTATAGTTGCTTTTCGATCGGTGAATGATACGAAAAATGTGGTCGGGTTTTTAATAAAATTCAGTCTTTTATAATTTTTAAAAATATTTTTATTATTTATTTAAAAATATTATTTTTTATACCTTTAGAATGGCAAAATGTCAATATAGAAACCTTGGTTTATTTATATTTACCAAGTTAACTCCTTTTATTATAACTTTTTAAATCTTTAAACCTTTAACTTTTCAAAGTATAAAAAAACGAAACCCACTGAAGTTCATAATTTAGAATAATTTCAATTTCGGCCTTTTATTTTATCGTTTAAAAATTTACAATATATACCCCTTTGCATGAAATGTTTTGCGTAACAAGTCCAAAAACCATAATATTGATATTTTTGATTTAGAAATCAATTTTGAAGGTTATAGCTTATTAATATAAGCTAAAATAAGTAACTTTTACGAGCTTAAAGCTTATGAAAAGATCTCGTGAGCTTCAAAATCCAAAATGGGTTCGTTTGGTTTAAAAAGATTAACCCAATGGGTTTAAGGCTTTAAGATTACACTGGTACAAAAACTGGATTCAGGTCAACAGTATGTTTTTTGAATGGCCACACTGTCAGGTATTTATGTGAATAAAAGTTATATAAATTAAACTGCCCACTTGAAACTCATTTTGTGTGACTTTTCAGATTTCATTGTCACCACATTTGAAATATTTATGTGATAGAGGTAACTGGTAATTTTTTGTTATTATTTAGGTTGTTATAACTTGGGACGTGTGATAGTACAAATAAGTTTTGAAACATTAGTCACACTATTATATAATATGTGACTTATATATGTCACATAATTTGAAACAGTGTGACAAAATCCAATACATGGTCACATGAATTATTATGTATGTGGCTAAACATATAGTTCAAGTTTGTCACACATTATTTAAAAGTGATTGCTTATTTTTGTGAATTTTTAGGCCACATATGTATGAATGTGTGACAACTAAAAAAGTATAGTTTGAAAGCATTTACAAACGATATACTTATAAAAGTGTCTAATATGTGTCAAACACTTTGAACAGGTGATGACCAAATGTCATATATGGTCACACTAAACCATAGACATACAAAAGTTTATTCTTAAATAACAAAAGTTTATGAATTTTCAATCTCTCGCTTTGTTTTTTCTAAGGCTCCCGCTTCCCTTTCCCCAAAAAATCAAAACCCGCTTTTGTACCAAAAGAAATTCAACACCCGCTTCTTTACCTTTCATTTCAATCTTTCACACAACATCTCCTTTACCAAACATCCACTAAAACCCTAAAAATATTTTAATTAAATAACCGCGTTCTTCATCTCAATCGTTCTCCTCACTACGTAATTTCTCAATTAACCAACGACCACTTCTTCAGTTAATTTCTTTATTTAGGTTTATTCCCAATTCATTCTTCTTTTCTTCTTAAATTTATATTTATTGTTTTTCTTTTATTTTGCTCTTTGTGATGTTGAGATACGATTATAACATAAATGGTTTGATTGTATTTCTAATTTCTTAATAATTAATTTGTCATGAGTTTTTTATTTAATGGATAAGCCAGTGCTTATAAATTGTTTATGTCAAATTCAGAGTGATTGCATATAAGTAAACGTTCCTTCTTTTTATACATATTTTTATTATAAGTTATGTTTGATTAATTTTGGTTGGTCATGTAGGACTGCCTACTTACCAGGTTCATGGAACGGCTTTTTTTTGGATAATTTTCGGTTACTTTCTTGGCTTGTTGTTGTTTTTTTTATTATTCATTTTGTTTCATTATTGCTTTCTTTAGGTTGATTGTTGGGTTTGTTTTGTTGGTCCTTCTCACTTTTACTTAGATTGATTAGTTGGGTGGTGGGGGGGGGGGGGGATGCCTTGTATTGTATCATTTGTACTCTTGTTTTGGTTCTATAAATTTGTTGCCTTCTAAAAAAAAAGTATAAATTGTGTTTGAAGTTGTCTTTATTTTAAACCCTCATATTTAGGTTAGTGTTGGGATGTAGTTACACATTTGCGCTTTTAAAGGATGTACTATGTTTGCTTATTTGAATAAACTATGTATAGGTGATGTTTGGGATTGATTTTTAAGTAGCTTAAAGCTTATTTAGGTGACGGTTGTATTGCTTCGTGAACATACTATATAGAGACAACGGTACATACATTCTTTATGAAATCTCACGGCTGTCCATTTTGTGATTTACAAACATAGTGTAGTTTCTGTTTTTTACTAATATTTGGCTTACATAAGTTCTCTGATTTGGTCTCTTTAAGGCTTGAGTTGGACGATCTAAGATAAGATGCCAAACACATGAATAATAGTTTATGTAATTTAAAGATTATGCATAATATTCATACACTGTAATGAAAAATAACATCTTCAGAGAAGTTAATAACAACAAAGCGATAGGTTTTTGTGGTGGATTTTTATTAGTTTTATGTTAACTGATGATGCAAAGCTCATAAAAATACTGTTTTGTGTCATGGCTTAATGATTTTATAAGTTATTGCTGTTATTATTCTGAAAGCCCTAATGTGATTTTGAATGTTTTGGGCCATTTGGCTCTGCTATCTCTTTTAATGTGAAATTATGAATGAGGTTTATATTGTTCATATTATTTATCCATCAATTGAACACTTCGTTCTAATTTGAATTTTTATTTAACAGTTTGGATTATTAGTTTACCAATATGTATTTTAACTCATATTTAGCACTTTCTAAATATAAAAAAAGGAAAAGAATGTTAAAATTTTCTTTGGTTTTTCTGGTGATGGCAGGTTGTTGTGCTTGTGTTTATTTCAGTGGCTTTTATTTTTTTATCTCCAATAATTCAGGCAATTTTGGCAAAGTAGGCTCAGAAAGTGCCATCAGTATTAAAGTTCTTTTGCAGCATAGGTGATTAGAAGCATAGAAGGTAAAGTATGTCAGTGATATAAATAACCAAACTAGTAATGCATTTCTGTTGAAAAAGTAAATACACATCAAATGGTTTCAATTAAGAAATACATAGGTGGAGTTTATAACCATTCACTCTAATTGGGGTTGCAGTATTATCTTAACTGGTTAAACGGGTTATCAAATGGGTATAAAGTCACCTTGAAGTGTATTATAATACATATGTACATGGGCGTGAATGCGTGATAGTAAAATAATATGGTGTATGTGGTTAGTCTAATGTTTGAGATTCATTTTAATAAAGTCTTAGGTATTTGTAAGGCTTTATATTTTTAACGTTCTATGTAAAGTTCTTGTTAGCATTATATTGGTTGTCTGTTTAATTTTGATTTTTTAGGCTTTAAATTATCTGATAGGAAAAAGCTAAAGGTCAGGAAGAATTCTCACATTTGAACCACTCACTCTCTCATCCACCCGTCTCTGTCAAACCAGATATCAGCAAACCAGATATCAGCAGAGCATCATCCGCTGGTGTTGTTTCGAGTACAAAACTCCTTCTAACATGCATTACAGGAATTGGTTTTGGTATTAGCGGGACTTTGATTTGGCTGCCCTAAACAACTTTTATCTCTTCTCAAGGCTTTAACACTTTACTTGACCAATATTGGTTATCTACCATAGCATTTCCACGCACTCCTATTGTTTAAACAACTGGGTCAGCGTATTGTTCCTTCTAAGCCATCGGCCCCAACAAACAACTTATGGACACATGGGCTAACTCTAAATACAGGCTCTACTTTACCAATGCTGTCAAAAAATATAGGAAATCCATCAAGCAATACAAGTCAAGAAACTGGTACTACCCACTGCTTTCCATTTTGACACTATAGGATCCGCTAATGCAAACTGGCATATGGATACGGGTGCGTCATCGCATCTTAACTCTTCTGCTCATAACCTTAGTACTATTTTTAATTCTCATTTATTGTGATAACGTGAGTGTTGTCTATCTATCTTCTAATCTCGTGCAACATCAGCGCACGAAGCATATTGAGATTGACATTCACTTTGTTCGTGACTTGGTTACTCTGGTAACATTCGGGTTTCTTTCATGTCCTTCTCGTTTCCAATATGCGGATATCCTAACCAAAGGTTTATCTAAGGCTTTATTTTCATGAGTTTTCATGACAGCCGTGAGTGTTCGTTCATCTCCTGCTCAATCCTGCGGGGGGGGAGGATGTTAGCAGGATTAGTCTTTCTTCATGGCCCAATAGGCTATTTTCGTTTGTGGATAATGTTAGGCCCATTTCTAAGATTATATTAAACATATCATTGTTATAACTCATTTATGCAACAGAAATACAACACCTTTATTTAGGTGTTTATTTTTGTCGTGATTAATGTCTTATTGTTTGTGGATAAGGTGATTTTGTTATCTATATAAAGATTGAGGTCCCATTGGGATTAAATGTATCTATGTCCATTGTGCCCATACTTGAAACATCCATCAATAAAACATTTTTTTACTTGTAATTCTGTATTTATGTCAACGGTTTCATTTGGTTTCAATATTAATAATAGGGCATTTTCAATGATAAACGGAAGGCAATGTCAAATGTTCTACCTTCTCATATTTTCAGTTACTCTTTGAAGATTATATATAACCAAATATTACCATCTTCACCACCATCATTTTTTCTTGAACAATTCTCCAGCACCATCATATGAAAATGATGTTAGATCTTTATGCAAACCATCGCTATGCTAAAACAAATAACGAAGGTGGTGATCGAAGACCAGGTGTCAGCGACCTGTTGTAACCATTATGTTATCTTTTTTTTGGTAAAGGGTTTCCTCGGTAACTTTTATTACACCAATAAACAGTTAAGTATAAAGGATGAGGGTGGGTCTCACATCCTTGCCCGTTACATAGGCTAAAACCACTTTCTTAAAGGAAGGAACACAAAGAGACTAGACTACAAAATAAACAAAAAACTATTTCTTCTTACGACCTTCATAAATCTCATTATTGTATGGGTTTCTAATCGTATTCCCATTCCCATAAGGATTCTTCCATTGTTCCAATAGATATTTTAGTACCATAACAACTTCCTTTGATGCCCAAATAAATTAGTCATATCTATTATCACCGATGCAACTTCTTCATCAACTATCTACTGATCCCTCAAAGAGTAACATTGTCAAAGGGTATACCGTCAATCATCCACAAGGGTAGCCGTCCCATTCACTAAAGTCTTTCAATTTTTAAATTTTCCAAATAATAGGGGTTAGTACTACTAGAATTGGCCTGTTTACTAGTAAGATTGAATAATCCCACACATTTATTCCCAATAACTTTTTTGTAGGCTTCACATATTTCTTTTATTACACTTAGTGTGACATTGTTCTTTATAAAACCTATCTATACACTTGTTTTGTTGGTTAAAATCCCACCACTTTAGAACCAACCTGACACATCTTATGAGTGTGGCTAGGCTTCTATGTTCTTCACAACATCTATGACTTTATTATAGGAATAGTCTCTCGAAAACATGACCAAAAACTTTACAACCGTACATCTTAGGAGGTTTCCATTTTACAACCACGTTACATTGGGATCTCATAAGTATAACAAATCCGTAAAAGGAGGCTTCTAAACCATTTATAAACAACTTTATAGGACGTTATCTAATAGGAAATAATGCCAGAGTAACTAGTGGTTTAAAAAGATGCAAGTTGCACGGTCGCTAGTGAAGAGGTTAGTATTCAAACCCATTTGAGTGATTAATTTGGTTTGAAAAATTGCTTACTGTTGATTAACAAATTTGTACCAATGTCACTTCTAAGAACTTTAATATTTATTTTTAAATGATTTTCATATCAAGTTATAAAAATAGAGATTATAGGCAAGCAACCTCATCTTTAGACTTAATTGAGAATACACCCGTCCAACAGTCAAAAAATATCTAAACCCACATAACTAGTCACCTTATATGGTCCCATTAAATCTAAATGAACAAGTTCACCAAGTTTTGAAGAAGTATGATCACTTAAAGGAAAAGGTTCTCTAATTTGCTTAGCTCTTTGACAGATTTCACAAAACTTAGTTTCACTTTTATTTTCAATTTGAAGATCATTCTTTAAAATATTTATATAACACCCCCATATTTGACATATAGCAGCGGAAGCTAATTTGGGGTATTACTTCATATATCAACAGTCATAATCATAGAAAATGACTCATATAGAGACGTTTTTGGAAAATTAGTTATCTTCGTTATTTATCAGAGTTCTTTACAGAGAGAGGTCCCAAATTATTTCAAAACATAAAGTTGAATGATAACAGGTTTGGACGTCCTCATGTCCAATGCCACTCCGTGCCATAAGATGCTCAGTTACTCGAGATAAACATGCTAAAAGGGTCAACACAAAGGTTGATGTGAAATTAATTCGTTGAAATGTATAATCGATTACATGGTCAATGTAATAGTAATAATTACAACGAATACAATTATCATGGAAAACAGTATTATTGCCCTAAGCTCATGTAACCAAACATTAACGTCCGAAGTTAATTTATCGACTTGAAGGAACAACTGTCCTTAAGGAAAGGTAACATGCCAAAGTTATCCTTTGTTCTCAAATATAGTCCGTTTGGTTACCCCATGTACGGGTACACCAACAGGATTCGTCACCCCCAATAGATCTATCCACAATATTCACGTTCACTCGCAAGGGATTAATGGTTCATGATTAAGAAATATTGGTAGTGAAGGCAAACTTAGGCAATAATATATAAGGATAGCATACAGTTAGAAAAATACTTGTATTCATGGTTTATAACATGTATCTCCACATGAGATTTAGAAAATATGTAAAAGTGGGACTATGAACTCATCCTAATTCAGGGAAATATGATTGATGTCAAAAGTGACTCAGTTGATATTAAATGGCTTTGTCACGCAACCCGAGGTAGCATGTCAAGTCTTAGTTTGATTGTTGATATTACAAACTTTATTTTATAAAGTTTAAGGGTTTTTGGTTTGATAACTTATGAAAGTATTGTGTCACTGTTCGGGCTATCATAATCTAGAAGTCATGTAGTAAACGTTTGAGGAGCTAGGACACTTTAAATCGTAAATCCAGTAACTCGTCAAAACGTCTACCCAAATGAAACCCCTCACATGAAACTACCTAGTAACGTGATACATTATAGATTAAATGATAAGATTTTATCATTTTAGGTTTCTTCAAAAGCTAGTGGATGATAAATTATGTTATATTTATAACATAATTGATTTTTATAGTGTTTCGATCGATGAATGATAACGAAAAATGTGTCGGGTTTTAATAAAATTCAGTCTTATAATTTTTAAAAATATTTTTATAATTTATATAAAAATATTATATTTTATACCTTTAAGAATGCAAAATGTCAATATAGAACCTTGGTTTATATATATTTACAAAGTTAATCCTTTTAATATAACTTTTAAAATCTTTAAACCTTTAACTTTCAAGTATGAAAAAACAAACCCATGAAGTCTAACTTTAGAATAATTACAATTTCGGCCTTTCTATTTATAAGTTTCAAGAATTTACAATATATACCCCTTTGCATGAAATGTTTTGCGTAACAAGTCCAAAAACCATAATATTGATATTTTTGATTTAGAAATCAATTTTGAATCTTATAGCTTATTAATATAAGCTAAAATAAGTAACTTTTACGAGCTTAAAGCTTATGAAAAGATCTCGTGAGCTTCAAAATCCAAAATGGGTTCGTTTGGTTTAAAAAGATTAACCCAATGGGTTTAAGGCTTTAAGATTACACTGGTACAAAAACTGGATTCCGTCACACACGTTGTTTTTTGAATGGCCACACAGTCAGGTATTTATGTGACTAAAAGTTAGTATAAAATAAACAGCCACACTTGAACTCATTTTGTGTGACCATTTCAGAATTTCATTGTCACACATTTGAATATTTATGT
>BQNB010154223.1:0-15546 GCA_026074375.1 Tanacetum coccineum | reverse complement strand
GCCTTGTAATAGTCTTCATACTACCTTACTTGTGCATTGCCTTAACGTAATATTAAATAGACGGCGGGTTTGTGTAATCCGTTCATGACTTGGGAAATACTTACACAGATCATCACAAGTGTGACAAAGCAACAGATCTAGGAGAAGCAATCTGAGAAGTAGTGCATGATTAGGTAAACACGTTCTCCTCGCCTTTTAACTATCTGGGTGTTAAGGTCGGTTCTTCCAGCTCTAGAAGTAACTTTTGGGACGAGGTTATTGCAAAACTTTCATCCCGTTTATCTAAGTGGAAAATTAAAATGCTTTCTATAGGTGGTCATTTTACTTTGAATAAAGCTGTCCTTAGCTAGCTTCCTATATACCTGATGTCAATCTATAAAACTCCTGTTGGTGTTTTACGTAAGATGGAGTCCATTCGTAAGAGATTCTTTAATGGTGCATATATTAATGAGAATAAAATGTCTATGATTGGTTGGGAAAAAATAATGGTTTCAAGGAAAAAAGGATGGCTTGGTATTTTGAGTTTCTTCGCTCAAAATCGTGCTCTTTTATTCAAATGGATATGGAGGTTCAGGTCAAAGGATTCCTCTTTATGGTATAGGGTCATTAAAGCTATGTTTGGCGATGGTGGAGCTTTAGACAACACTGGTAAGTTCGCTCGCTCTTCTATCTGGACTACTATTGTTCGTGAATGCGGAAATTTGTCTAGCAAAGGTATTAACTTGTTGTCTCATATGAAAAGGAAAGTGGGAAATGGGTTGAATACTTTATTTTGGGTTTATTCTTGGCTTACTGATATCCCCCTTAAGCAATTATACCCGCGTATGTTTGCTTTAGATTGCAATAAAAACTCTACGGTGGCAGAAAAAATCAACGCTAGCTCTATTTCCTGTTCTTTTAGAAGACTCCCTCGTGGAAGTTTAGAAGAAGAGCAATTCTCCAAACTCATCGAAGATGTTAACTCTCTTGGATGAAATGTCCTAGATCCTTATCTTTGTAATTTTCCTAGCGCCTTGCTAGTTTCTTAATATAATTTGCCGTTCTAAAAAAAAAGATGATTATCTGTGCATAGCAACGGAATTTATAGCGGCAGATAGTTGTAATGATAAAAAAAATATATAGTTTATAAATGAAAAAATGAATAAAAGTTTGAGGATCTGAGGATTAAACATAATGTTTTGAAACCCGGCTGGATGAACTGGTTAGACCGTTTCTGATAGAAAAACATGTCAATTTAACCTGGTATTTATATTTTCAAAACCCGGTTTGACCCGGTAGAAGACCGGCTTGACTCGGTGAACCGGTAACTCTATAACTCGATCGGGTCGATTTAAGACGCGGTTTCTAAAACATTGATTATAATTTTCATATATACTTTACTTAATTTTTTTCACTTTCAATAATTTGTCTATTACAAATTAATATCTATAGATATACAACAAATATTAAAAACAAAACCAATTGATTCTACTTTATTAACATATAAGTTCTTAATAAGAAGAAATTAGTTTTGGCAATTGATTCTACTTTATTAAAATATCTTTAGATAAACAATAACGTCACTCTCCTAATAAATATAAGTATTGTGTAAACTATTGTTAGTGTGTATTTCTTTTCTAGGTGTACAATGGGCAAGCTACTTAAAGTATACATGATTGTCTTTTGTATTAGCCTTTTCCACATTGTTCTCTTGCCAAAAGTGTAAGTTTGTGTCATATACTAGTTTTTTTCTTTCCAATTTGCCCCATTTTGCATGAATGTCATAACCAATATTGTCAATTTTTTAAATTTATAGGTTCGAAAAATGAGATCAGTGACATCAAAAGTGGCAAAAATCCACCCGCTCCACCAAAATGCCCTCCCACGGATCGGTCATGTAAAGATGGAAAAGGTGTTTAATGTTGTTGTGGTAATCCATAGTACTGCAAGGAGAGAAAGGAGGATTGTGACTCATCTTGTGCCAAACAAACAAACTTCTGTTGCCCTAACTAATGTCATCTTCAAACACTAAGTAAATGACAGTTATATACCACACGTATGTCTCAATCATCGACTGTCTTATATTTATATACTTAAACAAGGTTGATTTTATATATATTGCATCCCAATATGCTTCCGGTTAGTTTTTTTTAACACAAATCAATGTTGTTAACATTGTTGGTTGAGTAAAAGTTAATATAATTAAGCTAGATATCTTAATGAATCGTGTAATCAATTATCAAAAGAAACTATTGAACTCTATTTGCTTGAGCTGCACGAATATATCTTATGAGTTTCAAAAGAAATTATTCGATCCTATTTATGCACAAATTTAACAACTCTTTTCGCTTATGAGTCTTTAGGTTTCGGTCAATCTCTTCATTTCATGATTTATTGATTCTCTTAAGGGGTGTTTGGTAAAGTAGAATGAAAAGCTTAGAAAGAAAATGTAGGCGTATTCCATTGTTTGTTGGGTACCGAGAATTGAATCAGAGAATCAAAATAGCATTTTTTTTCCACCAAAATGATTCTTAAAAAAAGTAGAGAATACAAAGAATAAAAAAGGGTGAAAGCTAAAGATACGAAATATACTTTTTCAAAAGTTACAATATACGTAATCAACTAAATTTATTACCAGTAATCTCAAAATATGTTCAAATTTTGAACGATATACGTAATGTAACCGGCTACTAACAAGTTAACAGGTTTACCACTTCGAAAATTTACATGAATAGTCCTTGTGGCCTGCATTGACTTTTACCTTTAGTTCGTTGACTTTTTTTTTCAGTCAGACTTTTTTTTTTCAGTCAGATTTTTTTTACTTTTTTTTCACATAAAATATTTGTACTCACTTTTTCTTTTTACATTTTTCGTTTATTCATACAATAAATTTTTTCACCGCTTACAAAAATAACACTAATTTTTTTACACTTATTGCATGTGAATAAATGAAAAAAGCAAAAAAAATGGAAATTTATTTTTAAAGGAAAGAAAAAGTAAAAAAAAAATTAAGTGAAAAGGACAAGTCAACGGATTATAAATGAAAGCCAACGCAAACTACATGACCAATCTTGTAAATTTTCAATGTGGTAAACCTGTTAACATGTTAATAGCCGGTTACATTACGTATATCGATAAAAAACTGAATGTATTTTAAAAATACCGATAATATAATTAGTTAATTACGTATTTCGATCAAATACTATCTTGCGTATTTATAGCTTTGACAATTCATTCACAAGTTTATTCTAATCGAGAATCGGGAAGCCTAAAAAATAAAGCGGGCTATATATTCTAAACACATGTGAGTGGCACATCCTATCTCATTTTGGGGAAATTAAAAAAGCCCTAAAAAACCTTTTCACTGCCATTGATAATCTTCACGTCATTTTCTTCATCAAACGTCTTTGATCACCGGTTATATTTTTATGAGTTCATTTTCATTTATGGGTATTGTTTTACCTTTTTCTAATGAATGATTTTGTACATCTTGATGTTATATGAACATATATACAAAACTCATCTGATCTTCAATCTAACTATCCTCAATAGTTTATTGTTCGTATTTGACGGAAATTATACGTTAATGGCCATGGTGCTTCAATTGTAATATTATACGACAAACTGAATTGAATAAACATGATGTTCGTTACTGTGGGTACTTAACCGGTTATTGTCATACATGGTCCTGTTCATAAGCTTGAGCTTCGTGAATTTTATAAACATGATTCGTAATATATAAACATGATTCGTAAGTTTTCAAATAATTTTTTTAGCTAGAAAGAGGATTGTCAATGATTTCAGCTGCTTCTTTTTTGGATGGTGTGATGGTATCTCATTCAAGTAGCTACTTCTTTTTATTTTTGTTGCATTATATGGTATTCTCTCGTTATACCAAACAAGGAAAATCAATATACCAACACATTTCCATCTCGATTCCTTAGTCTACAAAACAATCGATTTTTTTCTTCAAGAACATTCCATTTCTGGTCAAATCCATTCTCTATGACAATTCAGTCTCTTGATTCACTCGGACCAAACACCCCCTTTATATAAAAAAGAAAAGCTCAGTCAATGGAATTGAGGATTAATCGACCAATTAATCTTTTCATAATGTTTTCTTCACTACAAGACCAATTTTATCATGGGTATTAAAATCATGTTTATAACTAACTCTAGTTTGCACTAGTTTTAATGCCCGTGCATGCACGGGGCTTAGACATTATGTTTTTTTAAATATATGCATGATTTTTAATTTTTTCTGTTTTATAAGTTATGTTATAGAGTATTATCGAAATTATATGAAGAGAATAGATTCATATCTTTTATATATTATATGAACTTGAGGATAATTAGTAATTCTTTTTCTTTTGATTGACCTGTTTTCTAACGCGACATTGTGAGCCGACTAATCTCAGGAAAACCGCTCTTTTAGGTAGCCCGAAGTCGGCTCAAATGAACCTTCAAGGCCACAAGGGGATTAATTTTCTCCTCGTTATATTTGAGTCATTGACCTCCACTTTGTAAGGCTGGTATTCTTACTGTTGGATATGCAGTTAATATTGTATATATGTTTTATGATTATAGTTGCATTATTGTGTCAGCTATACTTAAGATTTATGATCATAATTTGTGTTCAAACATGTAAAAATTTAGCTTCGCAATCGAATTTAAAAGCATCAAGTAGAGTTATCAAAATTGTCAATAATTATATAATATAGAAAACTAAAAAACTCAAATAAATATTATGTTTCGTGCATACAATATGCTTTGGTCAAACAAAGAGTTACCTATTGTAAATCTTCAATATATATACAAATGTAAAAAGAGTTTTACCCATTTTTCCAACACTTTTTTAAGATATAAAAGTGGCCTAGATTGTTGTATATGATTTATATGCATACACACATGTCAATGGAATAAAAACGTTTTGAGAAATATAAATGTTAGAATTTTAGTACGTATTACACCAAAAGAAAAGTAAATTGCAATTCTTCCGAACCCATCAATGAATAGCTAGAAAACCCTTTTTCTTTATTTATGATATTTTATGTGTTTCACTGTTTTTCTATTTGGTTGTACAACATGATTTCAGGCCGACAATGAAAAATCCACCAAAAAGTCTTCGGGTAAATTTGGGATGGGATTAGATACTGTTAAATCTTTGTTTGAAAGTAAAAAATTGTTTACGTTTGTAGTATTTTAAAATATAAAGTGTAGGGGTATAAAGTTTAAGGGGTTATTTGTTTATTTTTTAAAGTTATAATAAAACTTGTAAATTTATAAATTTACACTCAACTCCATATAAAATTAAAAACTACTAAAATTTTATAAATTATCTCCTCTTTTTCAACTTTTTTTTTCACAATTTTGACACATATATTTTTATGTGTTTTTTTTCTCCATCATATTTCTCCATCACAAATATTCAATTTTGATCAAATTGATTCAATTTTGACTTTTTATGGACCAATAAGATAGCACGATTTTGCCTACGTGGCAAAATCAAGCGTTCTGATTGGTCCAATTTTTTAATTCATAAGATTCAATTTGATAGAATACTCTGAAATGATGTAATCTTTGTTTAAAAGTAAAAAATTGTTTGCGTTTGTAGTATTTTAAAATATAAAGTGTAAGGGTATAAAGTTTAAGGGGTTATTTGTTTATTTTTTAAAGTTATAACAAATTTGACACATATATTTTTATGTGTTTTTTTTCTCCATCAATTTTTTTTTAATTTTGACTTTTTATTGAATAATCAGATCGCACGATTTTGCCTATGTGGCAAAATCAAGCATTCTTATTGATCCAATTTATTTTCACATAAGATTTAATCTGATTAAAAACTTTGAAATGATGTAATTCTTTTATTATATAAAAGATTACAGTAAAATCTTAACGATTTTTTTTTTCATTGGAGAGAAGGTAACAAAGATTTGGTTGTAGTTTATACCTTCTTTTTTTCTTTTTAAACAATGCAAAATTTTGTTAGTTTATAGTTTAACATTTTTATTGCTTTATAACAATGATATTATAAGTCGATCATTTTTCTTTTTGGGCAATAGGAATGAATCTGTGTTTAAGAAATCCACTTGTAATTCAATCTAGTTACATTGATATGCACACTTATCTATTTCAATTTCATAGTTGGTCATAACATTATTACTGACTTCCCGCTATAATGTTCATGTCACATGGGCTTTTTTTGGAGTATTTTTGTTCACAGCATTATTCTGCATTCTCTCTATTCATCTCCCAAGTTGATTTGTTTATTACAAGTGTAGAATATAGTGTTATACGGATCAACAAAAATCAAAACAAAATATCGTTTAAATTGAAAACAAGACATTAGTTATCAAACAAAATCTATTATGAAAAAGAAACATTTACAAAGTACAACGTAGATTTATAACTTATAAATTTGGTCTCATGAACATCTTTGTATATGTATTGTGAAATCTAACTTTGATTTCCATCCAATCAACCCAATTGAACTTAGAATGACTACGACTAAAACATCATGTAAATGGAAAAAGGAAAATGAACAAGAACGTATTTATTGATTGTACATTCGGATTACTCTAACTCTATAAGACTTGTTGATCTTTGTAATATTATTATTATTCATCTATACGATGTCAACCTCCTACTTAATTGAAAAATGAACAAGATCGTATTTATTGATTGTACATTCGGTTTGGTTTTTGGTTAAAATCGAAACGAATAAAAAATATTCGGTTTTTGCTTTTTAGAAACCGTTCGGTTTCGGTTTAATATAGGTTCGGTTTTCCGGTTTTTGGTTTATTTCGGTTTGGTTTTTTGGTTTTTTCAGTTTTTATTTCGTTTATCGCGGTCTGATTTTTCAATAGTCGAATTTCTAACACAACATAGAATAACTTTTACAAGTTTTAAGAATAAAGAAACACAAATTAATGACAACAAGAAACAATTGCCGATAAAATTTTTTATATAAAAGAATTGTTTGTGAGTCATAAAGTGACACAATAATGACAATAAAAAACTAACGACCACAAAAGTTCTAGATGATAAATTTTTATGTGTTATAAATGACACATACAAGAAGCAATTGAAATGCGAGTTTTAATTAAGATTATATGTATTTTTTCGGTTCGGTGTATTTCGGTCGTTTGTGCTTTAGCTAAACCAAACTGAACCATAAACTTCGGTTTTTATAAACTACAAAAAACGAATCAAAGACTTTTCAATCGGTTTTGGTTTTTTGGTTTCGATTTTTCAGTTTAAGTTTGGTTTTTCGATTTTTTGCACACCCCAAATTGATATATACTGAGTGATATAATGCATGTTAGAATTTATTGGAGTTTAGAATTGATAGTGATGGGAAGTGAAGAAAGGGATAGACGGATAAAGGGTGTGTTCATGAATGAATCTTCCATTTAGAACGTGCTATGATTGAGTTTGTAACAAAAGTCCCAAAAAAGGGCCATAACTTGCCATATGCAAATGGACATGGAATAGCTCTTTCACCAAGAAGATTATTGGTCAATGGTCAACAATTTCTCCCTATCTATACTACTAGTAGTGTTTATAAATCAAAAACAAATTTTTTATATCTCAAAATGAGTTATACTACTTTTAGGGGGTGTTTGTTTGAGGGGTATGGAATGAATGGAATGAGTTTGATTTACAATAAATGTGTTTGCCTCACATATTTGATTTCAAACCCTCAAATAAGGGTCATTTCTATACTACTCTAGTTAGGTGGGTATACTTAATCTCATACCACCCTCTTATGAAATTCATACTCATAGTCATTCCAACCAATAAACCAAACGGGCCATTAAAAAAGTTTGACTTGTTAATAAATAACGAGTTTATTGTTAGTTGAAGATACCTGCAAAGTTGGGTTATGGAGAGCAGGGTTCACCACCTACTATCCCTGGTAATTGTTGCTTCATTTTCTGTGTTTATTTATCTCAAAGAAAATTAGTGTAAGCTATCTTATACGGTTGTACCTGTACTTAATTATCTATATATCTATAATCTGAACAGGTGAGCCAAAAGTTTTGTTAAGCAATGATGCCTATAAGATATCATGGGTCAGGGCATATACCAAACTTATTGTGTGAATTAGAACAAGTTCTTAAGTTATCATGAACAGATAGGCCTAAAATGACATTATTAACATTTGTTGCACTCGAATACAGTTGATAGCCAAATAGGAGACCATAACACCTTATTTACTTTTAATTTGTAGGGTAAAAGACATAAATGCTCTATTTACTCTATTAAACGATTCATTTTGCATATTTAACAAAATTTTGATTCATGTTGGTTTATTTACTTTATCATTTTATTCATAACACATAAAAATTTTACCTGAAACCGGCTAAGTGAAGTTTGACCCCGGTTTTAGTTGACTTTTAGTCAAACACTCAAATGTGTCTATTCCACGTAAGCTAAGGTTTAAGCCACGCAAGTACAAAAAAAAAACTAGATCTCACACTTTCATTCAAACACTCACTCACTACTTATACATACTAATCTGACACTCACTCACTAAATCATTTATTTCACTCAAAGCACAATAAAAAAAACTAAATCTTAATTGAAGAAACAATGACTTAGTTCCAAAGAAGTGTTAATTCCTTTCAATTTTACAATGTAAGTTGTTAATTCCTTTAAAGTTTACAGTTTCCCTAATTTTTTTATAACCCTAATTTTGCAAGTCTACAAGAAATACGTTTAGGGTTAACCTTTGGCATGATGGTATCTTCTTAGTGAACCCGTTCATCTATTAGTCTTTGTGGTATATCCTATATCATAACACGGGGTCGATTCTTGGATTGGGCTAGTTTCTAGAGAGAGAAACACTTGAGAGAGAATATCTAGAGAGAGAAAGTGTTTTCTTTTGTAAATGAATTTATGACTAGCTTGCCTCTTCCAAAGTTGGAAGAGGCTATATATAGTACTTACAATATACCGGGTATTCGTACCCGACTTAAAACCGAAAAACGTACTATTAACTATTAAACTACGAGCTATAATAAACAGTAAAATACACGGGGTGACCGAGTCTTTTTCTAATATCTAACAATCTCCCCCTAAGGGAGGTCACCCCAGAGAATACCAAACTTTAATCACTTCATTCTTTAGCTCGTAGACATTTGATCTCTTGTACATTTGGGATAGTAATCTTTTGATTCATCTTACGCTTGTCTTTGACTGTGATCTTGAGCTTTCTTGAGATCATCGCCCAAACATAATCTTACATCATCTTGTGATGGATCGCCATCTTGTGCACTTGTGAAGAAATACATGACATCAGAGTTTGCGGAAGCTTTGACACCTTTATGAGGTCTTTCATAACATCATAACAAGTGTAGGTCGTGTCTTGGCATTCGGTTATTTACTTGACATCTCCGGAACTAGGAATTTCCATCTCCATCTCCATCTTTAAGATATCCTGTAATGAAACAGTTAGTAATAAAGAGAAAATTGATTTGAAAAGACAGTCTAAGTGTTTCTTATGAAAGAATTTTGTAACACTTCGAGAGTTTTGATTGTTTGTCAAATGATAAATAACCGTCAATTCTTATACTGGAACAAGTTTGATTCACGCAGAACCGCACCATTGTTTCTTTCCAGTTGACACAAGATTGATTCTTATAGAATCGCACAAGTCACCTACCTAGAGCTTGTTTGATGTTGGCTCTAGCAGGATTTCCATCTTCATTGTGAAAAACTATCGTTTCACTCGGATGTTCTGGCAATACTATTGTTTCCACAGTGTGTGAAAGACAAGATAATTGGATATGTGTCCTAACGAGATTAACTGACGATCTCTTGGCTCTAGACTCAATAGTGCGTTTTGGTTTTAGTAATCGGAGGCTGGAGCAGACTGCCACCTGTTCAATATCAACTAACTCGGAGTGAGAAAGTCAATAGATAACGTGTTTGCAAGAGGGCCAAATCGTTAGCTTTATATGACCATGAGGGTGGCTTAGTGGAACATTACAGTAGGCTTTGGGAGTACAGACAAGCATTAATGGAATCAAACCCAAATTCTAGATGTCAGTTGGACATGTATGTGTTCATGCAGGTGCAGCTTATACCCAAATGAAGATGGAGCCTGAGTTAGGGGTAAGTCAGTTTTATAGTAAAAACAAATGGTTAGAAGCTTATCAACACTCTATTAGGCCAATTCCTGGTAGTAAATTGTGGAAACCAGTTAAATTTTATGTTAGGATAGATTATAACAATATTTAACCATTATAACATTTAGTTTTAAGAAAAACGCAAAATTAGGGTTTCGGGTGTACGGTTTTGGATCAAAATGGAAAATGAGCATGAATTGAGTTATGAAAATTTAACAAGAGTATATTTAGGATCATTGATGTACATTTTAATGGATTGTAGTAATAGAAGTAGAATATTCAAAACCTGGGTTTGAGCTTCAAGGAGAAAAAATGGTGGAAACGGGTCGTTTCAGGTAGTATTTCCACTCGTACACCTTGTATCTTTACTCCGGGGCTTCAATTCATTAGGGCTTCGCTTCTTGAACTTCTTTAATAATCCTAGGATAATATGGGAGCAAATTATTGCTGCCTTATGGGTTTGAGAAAGAAGAGATGTGGTGCAAATTGGAATGAAGACATAAGGTCCCTATTTATACTAGTTTGAGACCAAGGAGGTTAAGTAACACTTAGGATCTATTCATGGACATGTGGAGGGTCTATTAGGTGATGTGTGGGAGCTATGGTGTGAGTTGTATGAGCTAGGATTGTAGGTTGATGGTGTGGACAAACCTAGATGGGTGCCGCGGCTATGTGGTTAAAAAGAGACTCATATGGCCTTGATTTTTGACAAAGGAAAAGGTATAAGGAGGTGGGTAATTTTCTTAAGGGTTTCTAGAAGAGGTTCACATAAGTTATTTTCACTTGGAATGGTTTGAAATGGGTCAAAATTGAGTATGAAAGGGTTCGGGCTGTTTTGGGGTTCGACTAGGGTTTCACAAGTTTTCAAGTATTTATTTCGTGTATAGATGATTAAGGATAGTTAATATATGTATCCAAGGTTTGATATAGGAAGGATTATCAAAGATTAGCAATTGGTTTGGGTTAAAACGGATTAGAATTGAAGAAATGAGGTCACGGGTTTGATTAGGGCACGTTTAGGGTTTTCTTGACTTTCTTGGTTTATATTTTGCATACTCTTGATTAGGAATGATGGAATACAGATCCTAGGGCTTATATAAAGTATTATCAATGAAGTTTGGTCATTGGTTTAAGTTAAAATAGGTTAAAATTGAAAGAATAAGTCATAGCTTGGAATTAGGGTTCATATAAGGCTTTTAGGGTTTTCTAGCTTTGTAATTCTCGTACATTGTTGAAGCAAAGATGGTTAATGATGGATAAAGGTTTGTAAAATCATTTTATGGGTTTATAATGACTCTTGGTTGCTTACTTGAGAATGAGATGGTCTGAAAATGAGTAAATGGGTCAAAATTACAATTAGGGAACAATTAGGGGTTTTTGGATTCATTTCTTGTATAATTGAAGTAGAATGATGAAATGATAATGAATTATGATTGAGAATGTTGTAACTTATGTTATTATAACTTATTTAAGTATTGGATTAAGTTAACAATGGATAAAAATGAATAGAAAGAATAGTGAAAGAATAGAACCGAGTATGGTTTAGAAACTAGCTTGGTTTTAGGGTTTAGGGTTTTGAATTAGGGTTTTGAGTGTAAAAAGATGTATGAAAATTTATGAATAGATTAATTAAGGTTTACACATTGTATATTAAGTGTAGTAGCTTGTACACAAGTGGTGATAAAGAAGAATGAAAATGGAGGTAAAATGGCTATTTTAGATATCATGCTTAATGACTTGTACATTGTGCTCTGAAAACTTGTATTTGACTTGGAGGGAGTTTATATTTCAAATGAGATGTTATGTTACTTGTATATATGCTTTAATAGCTTGTACATTCACTTTAGATATTGACCTTTCATGGAATTTAGGGTTTAGAGGAATACGATAACGGTTTAAAGCCCGTTTTGATATAACGTTCTGAATAGTACATTATAGGAATAATGTACTTTGTAAAAAGAATATGATGATATTGACTTGACATGTTATGAGGTTTGCTTGACATATATGAAGACAGGATTGCCATAGATAGGTTATGTGAGCTTGTCTACTTTAGTTATGACATACTGAGATATATAAGTAATGTAATAAAGCAAAAAATTTCCCCGTACAATTGTGATAATAGTAAAATAGGTTTTGCATTTGATGAAAATTCTTAGGTTGTTATACTTTTCCTTACAGAAGTCGAAGGTGTGGGTGTATTTGTCTTGTTTGGTGTGAAATTAGGTTTGTACTTGTTTATGGTTGTGTTGAGAGTAGTTAGGATGTAAGTGGTTGATTTTTGGGTGTCTCTTTGTTTTTCCTCCTGTCTTAACATACTAAAAGCCTTTTAAACTGTAGGTAGTGGTTGAATTAATAAGATTTGACCTCTCAGATTGGTATAACTTTCATCTAACCCCATTAAAAACTATATCAACCTTTTTCTTTGATCCCTATCTCTATTTGAAACTTGATAAACTCTATGACCATCTAATTGAGAATAATGTTCATTTAATTCAATCCATAAAGCATGTGCAAAATTTACAAAACTCAAATTGTTACCAATTTGTTCAGAAACAGTATTGAAAATCCAAGAAATTACAATATAATTTGCTCTTTCCTACAATGATCTGATTGGTGAATTGGTTGCAGGTTCCGCATATTCCCTATTAACCAACTTGAGCTTATTCTTATCATTATGTGCAATCATCATATATAGATCTTTTCCAGGTGCTATCATTCTCAGAACCAGTAAGTTTCTTAGAGATAAGAATGAGGCCTGGATGGTCATTTAGGTGAAAGTACAAGGGATGATGAACTGAGTTGATATCCTCCTCATTTGGGATGGTAGTTGTTGCTGGATTACTGGTTGTCATGATTCTTGATGAATTTTAGTTGAAATATAATTGAATTTAAAGATTTGAGTTTTGGCGGGAAAATTTATAGTTTGAAAATTTGATTGAATTGGTGAATTTGAGTATGGTAATTGTGTTATTGATGAGAAATTGAAGTTGAATTGTGTTTTTTAGTGGTTATTGTGATGGTTTATGGTGGTTTTAGTTTGTTGAAGTGGTGGTGAAAAGTTGTTATGATGGTGAAATTTTGTTAGAGTGGTGGCCTTAGTTTGTTAGATGACCGAAGTTACTTAGGTGAACGGATTTGCTCTGATACCATATTGAGAAACGTGGTGAGTGAAAAAAATAGAGAGATTAAAGGAAACATATTTCACTAGAATGATAAAGTATGTATACAAGATGTATTTATAGAGAAACTTTCTAACTGACTAACTAACTAAGAACTAGTTACATAATTAACTGCTACACTATACTATTACATATTATTACATTGTATTAAACACCTGTTGAGTAGCAGCTTCATTTTTGGAGGAGTAGCATTCCTATGTAGACTTTGTACTTGAGCTGAATTAGACTATGGATTAGCAGACTTGGTAGAAGGGGTGTTTGGGTTAAGGACATACTTGATAGAAGGTGTGTTTGGTTTATCCACTTTATATGCATATATTTCAAAATATCCGGCCTGTTAACTTACACAACTGCGTAGTTGTAGAAATCGGCGGTTGGGTTAAACTATAACTTTACTGCTCTCTATTTCTTTTGCCTCCGGTAAAGATGCTAGTATGCGTTGTGTAAGGTTCCCCAGTTGAGTTTATTAAGAACTCAACACCGGTTAAGGAAAGCTATAGATTGTTCTAAGTAAAAGAGTTAGCCATTATATTCATTTTCAATTAGCATGTGGTCTTCTTCATATCGTACTTACATAGTATGTTATGATAGTTCCTGGAGAGTTCCCTAGAACCAACTGTTGGAATATAGTAGTTGGATACACAAGTTATACGACTAGAAGTACGTGAGCCTATTGGGGGCGCACACGTTTGAGACCGAAGAGTAACGTTTATAATGTATTATCAGATCTATATTGTATTATTATTAATTATATAATGTGTTTCACGAAATATATTTAACGGTAATTAGTTTAACCGTTAGACATTATAAACTAATTAATACATGTTAAATAAAAGGAGAAGGGTTAAAGTGTCGGTTTTGAAAAGTGTGGGATTGCTAGACAATAACTTGGAGTAGGAATAAGTTTTTGTTTAAGGTTTGTATGGTATATATAGTCTATTAATCTCACACAAAATTCGAATGACATAAACTAATAAAATTAGTGGATACACATAATTAATCCTGTTAGTACAAAATATGTGACGGGTTAAGAGTTGGGTATAAACCACTTGCTGGGCCAGGCCTTCAAGCGATTTGTGGGTTGGATCTTGTACTAGAGCAAGTAAAAAGATGATTTCCTGCACAAATGAGAGTAAACCGTTAATGTTACAATGAGGACGGACCCCACGATTAGACTCCGGCGTGAGAGTAAGTAAACATGTTATTAGAGAGTATATGTGTGTGTATTGAGAAGGGTGAGAAAATCCTACCATTTGAGGTGTCAGAGCATTTCTTTTATAGGCGAGTGAAATACTATGGTTTCCTAGTGTTTCACCTATTTCGTTAGTGGCCAGAGTAGGACCCTTGTTAGGTAAGGTTCCGCTGTGATTGTGTCTGCAGACACATGCTATCTTCCGCGGACATCGGCGGATGCCAGTGGCTTGTAATTGATCAGCATCCGCTTTGTTATATTCGGACCATGGCTAGTACAGGACTAGGCTTAGTTTTGGTCCATTATTTTCTTGGTTAGGCCTAGAGGCCTATGTGATGATACGGCCCAGGCATAGAAGCCTGGTATGCCTATTATACGTCATCAAGTCCCCTCCCCCCAGTCTAGTATGATATTACTTATGGAGTATGTCCCGTATGCGGTTATCATTGCTAGACTTAGTCTTCTAAGGATTGCCTGTAACACCCCCAAAATGGGTCGCAGCGGAATAAGGATCCGGGGCGTGTTACTTATCAGATCAATAACACAAGATAATATAAGAACGACACAAAAAGTCGTTTAAACTGATACATTGGATTTATTTAAGTATTTGTTACAAAAGCCAGAAGCTTTACTTGATATTGTTACAAAGATTTACAGCCCATAACAGATAAACAAAATGTAATGCGACTAAATCTTTAATGCATGACTTCAAAATATAACCCCCAATGTATCCTTCGCACCTCGTGCTTAATGACCTCCTAAAAAACATTGCATTTAAAACGTCAACATAAAGTTGGTGAATTTCATAGGTTTATGTAAATGTATATGCAGGACCGCAAGACTTTCCCAGTGATAATGCAACAGATGCAGACATCACAAAATGTAATTACGTTTACCTAAGCTCATAACACCGAAGCTCGACATAATTGAATACAATATATAAATATTGCCAACATTGCCCGTGATGATGTTCAACCATACGTTCGTTTCCAGTGATAGCTAGTCACCCGAACGGGGAGGTCAATCCGAAATAGATCTATCTATAATCATTCGCGCT
>BQNB010154222.1:0-15547 GCA_026074375.1 Tanacetum coccineum | reverse complement strand
ATATATAAACATTAACATAACATATATTATAATTTCATCCATAAAATAAATTTAAATTTAAAATTTTGATTTATTATTTACTTATTTATATTACATTAATTATATATTATTATAAAATTGGTTTGGTTCGGTTCGGTTCGGGATTTTTGACTTTGGTGAATGAATAACTTTCTTGTGATTTGATAAATAGCTTCTAAGATGTTTGATCAAATACTTACAAAACACAATAAACTTATTTAAACACTTTTATAATGGCAATCTTTATAAAGTTTAAAAATGTAATTTTATACATCTCAAAAGTGGCTGTCGAAAAAACAAGAAAGAATAATTTACTAAAGGTATGTTTGCCAAATGGCTTAGAGTGGGGGTTGCAACTTATATCATTATAAAGTTGTTTGACGAATTAGTTATAGCTAAAGCTTATTATTATAAAATCGCATAAAAATAAATCAAACTAAATTTAGATTAACGGTATTTAAGTAATTCCACAAATTATAAGCCCGTGGAAGCTCATTTTAATTGGCTTAGGCTTATAAAAGCTTACATAAGCATGTGTGAGAAACAAAACTTATTTTATAAGCTATTTTATTTTAGCATCTTAAGCCCGAGAAACCCTATCAAAACACAACGAAAAGGTCAAACACCATCCCGGATCATACGGGTTCTATTTCAAGTTAAAAAGTCACTGGATAAAACGAGTAAACACATGTTACACTAATTATTACGGTAAAGTTTACACTACCAGGTAAAAGACTAGCTTATGATTATGAAACTAGTATTTTATAGACTATTGGTTGTATGATAGGAAATTTTACTTATTACTCCGTATTATCAGAATAAACAATCAAATACTTAATACAACTTTAATACATAAACAATGTGGGGGCAGAAAAGTTTAAACTAAGAATTGTATAGTTTATAAATATTAGGAGCAAAAAATGAAAGGACAGTAATATAAACAAAATGTTTATACTGTCAAAACATTTAGTGCCCATAACATTTAAAACTATAAGCATTTAAAAGCATGTTTATGAGATGCAAATAATTTCATTGCACCTCCCCCACTTTATAGAGTCTTCTCCTCATTCAATTGTTCTTCATTTGTCGATGTGGGACAAACATTCTCTCAACACACTTAACAATCATACCGTTTTGTTTCATACCCGCATTGTATAATGCACAAATACCCAAATAACTAACATACACAAAGGTATATAAAAGTATGAAGAGATTTAAGAATTTGTAAACCATAGTGAAGAACCATTTTATGATTATGTGACATGAATAAGTCTATAATATTAAACATCATAATTAAATGCATTTAGATTATGTATGATGTTTATAAAACTTTATGTAATGAGATTAGGTTTATAAAACAAAATGTTTATAAAATAATGATATAATACAAGTATAAACCTTTTAAAAAGTTTACCATAGTGAATGCTCTGGGTGAAGTGTAACAACAGACAAATAGCATTAAAATAATTTAGAAAATAATCGACAAATGCCATCAAAATAATTTAGAAAATAATCTTATTACCTTCTCCTTCATATGTTTTATCCTTTAATTTGCAAAAGTTTATGCAAACAACCATTTATAAGAATCGTTACGCGAAATAGATATAATTTAGATTGTGAAATGCAAAAAATAAAAAATCAATATCATATATTGAAAATTTTGAGTTGCTAATCTCTTTTTTCATATCTTAGAAAAATTCGCAAATAATCACATTTGAGTTCCATACTTTCTTTTGCTTTCCAAAATGATCAAAAGATAAGAGAATCACCTAAATAGTTTTAAAATTTAATGTGTTACAATCTCAACTTGTAACATTCAACATTAAATATGTAACCAACGAGAATGTAAACCCGCGCTCCGCTGCGGAGCACGGGGATGAGTGTGCAACATACCAATGCTTCAAATAATGCGAGAGGGTATTTCTAATTTTTTGTTAGTGCTATAGTGCTTTTAAATCAGTCAACAAAGTGTTTTTTTAATTTTTTTAATTCATGATACAGTGTTTTTGAATTTTTTTTATGAGTGCTACAGTGTATTTAAAGGTTTTTTATTCGGATTGCGACAGTGTTTTTTAAGTTTTTTATTATCTGCTAAAAAAATTTCTTTGCTACAGTTTTTTTGAATATTTTATTCGAGTATTGGGTATGGTTGGGTCCAAATCAGTATATAATATTCAAGTGGAGCTCTTACACCCGGTTTTTTTAATAAAAAATTCCAAACATGTCCGAATTAGTTTGGGTGGGTCACAGTTTGTAAGAGGGATGGGGCGAAGCTGGGTCAAGTCGGGTACAAAATATAATAAAAAATGCACGACCCTGTGGGTTGTTGGGTCGGGTATCCTCATGTTTGTATAGTTATATAATGACGGGGCTTGAGTATTTTTACTAGGAGGACAAAAATGTAGTTTATGATATTTGTGAGGGCCAAACCATCATTTAAGTATAAATTTTGAGGTTTGTAACATAAAATGTGTATTAATATAAGGGTGGATAGTATCTGATGACGTATAATAGGCATACCAAGCCTCTGGGCCTGGGCCGTATTATTACAATGGGCCCTGAGCCCAACTAAACAAACAACTAAGTCAAAATTAAGCCCAAGATAAACATTGGCACAACAAGACGGACGTAGGTCGGCTCAAGCCGCTTCCGCATATGACCCGCAAAAGGAAATCCATGTCCGTAATCACGATTAACACGGGTCCCTACCCAACAAGGGTCCTACTCCGGCCACTACAATTATAAGCGAAATATTAGGAAACCCTAATATTTGGTTTCCCTATAAATAGAAGTCCCCTGACACATCACAAGGTACATAATTCTCTGACATTCTTTACACACATACATATATCCTCTGACAACATGAGTACTTACTCTTACGCCGGAGTCCAATCGTAGGGTTCGCCCCCACGATAAGGCTAACGGATCTTTTCTCTATATGTGTAGGAAATCATTTCTTTTACTTGCTCTAGTACAAGATCCAATCCATTGGTCACTTACCAGCCCAGCCTAGTAAGCATCCTTAATCCATTTCATCCCCCAATACACATTTTGTACTAACAAGTTGGCGCCATCCGTGGGAGCACGAATACAACCACGTTTTCTAAAATACTCACCATGAGAACTAACGAGTAAACTCCGCTTAGCCAACCCACGTCCGCCGTGAGGAACACGCTAGGGAAGGAACAAGCTCCGCCAGACTCGGTCAGACCCATCTCTGACGAAGCTTTGCGAGAATACTGTGACAAAAATTACCATCAGATTCTACCAATCATAGCTGAAAAAGTGCACAAAGAAAAGGTGCAGCAAGAGAAGCTCAAAGCATGCTCGTGACACTCTGAGTCAGGAACGCTGAGCGGAAGAAAGAACCTTAAGGAAAGGCTGGGACCTAGGCATGATCGTAGCATGTCCGGAAGCCCAGAACTAAGGCATGGTCGTTCCAAATCACCAAGGAAGAAGGATTCGGAAAGAGGAACAGTGTTCAAAAGGTTGGAAAAATATGTGTTTCACAGGCTAGGAGGTAAGGAGAAGAATGTGTCCGCACATTCAAGAGACTCAGGGCATAGGTCATGCTATAGCAGTCGCAAGGACACAAAAAGCTGCTACTAGAGTTCTCGCTCTAGAGAAACAGAAGTTACTTCCGAGGAACATCGCCACAAAAGAGAGTACTCGCAAAGAACAGAAGCACTGTCAGAAAGTAAAGGAAGTGCAAGAGGGCATTGGAAGTCAAAACCAAAGAAGCAAAAGTCGAGCGTTGAGGATGGCCTATCCCAACCATGGGTATGTGAAGAGAAGGATCCTTTCACTCCTCGGATCTATTACTTTGACTTCCCAAGAACCCGAATGTCTAGTCATATCAAAACGTATGACGGAAGTGAAGACCCAGGGGATCATTTGAAAAAATTTCAAGCGGCCGCCAAGACGGAACGCTGGGCAATGCCAACCTGGTGCCATATGTTCAACTCCACGCTCACAGGAAACGCCAGGGTATGGTTCGATGACCTTCCAAAAGAATCAATCGACAGTTACGACGATTTAAGAGAAGCATTCCTAGAAAACTACCTCCAGCAGAAAAAATGTATCAAAGATCCAGTCGAAATTCACAACATTAACCAGAAAGATGGGGAATCCACAAAAGAATTCATGCTGAGGTACAAGCTTGAATGCAGGGATGTAAAGGGAGCTCCGGAATGCATGAAAATCTTCGGATTTATGCACGGAATTACCAATCCCGAGCTAATCAAACGATTACATGACAAAATCCCTAAGTCAGTGGATGAAATGATGAGGGTAACCACGGCGTTCCTCAGATTGGATTAGCGCCTCTAATCGCACACACAAAGAAGTTACATATCCCACACACGAATGCTCAGTGTAACTGAACAATAAGCAAAATTCTCTATATATATCTTCGTCTTCAATAACCAACAAGACAGGTATGGACACACCGCACACACACACACACACACACATCTCTCTCTCATTCCTAGACACACACACACCACACATAAGACAATTCTAGAGCACTTTAACCACACACACACACACACACACACCAATTGACAACCCCGGTAAGACACAAAACGGAATGCTACGCAAATTCACACACACACACACACACATCATGAGGAAGTAAGACATACCACTGATGAGTGTATGCACCTAAAAAGACAAATAGAAAAGATGCTAATGGCCAGAAAGCTGTCACATTTAATTAAAGAATTAAAGCAAAACAATGGAAAAGACCAGACAAAGGCAGCAAAAAAAGGGGAAACCCTAGGAAAAGACAAGTCGCTGGCAATATTAATAGTACAACCATGTCAGAGGATAGCAAGACAAAGAATTACTCAAACTTTCTCCCCGAAGTCAGTAATCTCCTTTCCACCGTTAGGGGAAGAGGACGAAACGGAAGGCCCCATGATTATTGAGGCTAAAATAGGAGGACATTGCGTGCATCGCATGTATGTGGACGGAGGCTCCACCTCAGAAATTTTGTATGAACATTGCTTTAATAGATTTCGCCCGAAGGTTAAAAATCAGATGATTCTCGCAACCACACCGTTGGTCGGGTTCAGCGGAGAAATAATATGGCCACTAGGGCAAATATCGTTGCTGGTAAAGATAGGTGATGAGGAGCACTCGACGTCTGCTTGGATGAACTTTATGGTGGTAAGATCACCCTCTCCCTACAACAGGGTTATAGGAAGATCAGGGGTAAGGAAGATCCAGGCAATCCCGTCCACGGCATACGGAATGTTAAAATTCCGAGTGGTTGGCGGGATAGTCACATTACGGAGCAGCAGGATCATCCCGCTAGAATGCTTGATGGTTTCAGAATCAGGGGTGCCGCAACCTATCATTAACAGAGTTGTGGAAGAAAAAATTTTAGGTGGCAATCCACCCAGAATATCCAGAACAAACTGTAGCGATAAGCTCTACTATGACGGAAGAAGGACGAAAGGAGTTGTGCGGATTGTTAAGACGTTACCTTGATGTGTTCGCCTAGAAACCGGCAGACATGACTGGGGTTTCGCGGCATGTAGCCGAACATAGATTAAATATCCGTGAAGGATGCCTACCCGTTAGACAAAAGAAAAGGGGGCAAGCACCGGAGAGGAATAAAGCAATTTGCGAAGAAGTCAAAAAGCTAGTGGATGCCGACATCATGAAAGAAGTCCATTATAAAAGCTGGCTGTCAAACCCAGTAATGGTGAAAAAACATGACGGCAGTTGGAGAATGTGCGTGGACTTCAAAGACTTAGACAAAGCATGCCCCAAAGATGGTTATCTGTTGCCAGAAATAGATTGGAAGGAAGAATCCCTCTATGGGTACCCTTCAAATGCTTTCTAGATGCATACAAAGGATACCATCAAATAAAAACGGCGAAAGAGGACGAGGAATAGACGGCATTCATCACAAGCTAAGGGATATTCTATTACTCAAAAATTCCGTTCTGGCTAAAAAATGCCGGAGCAACCTACCAGCGCCTGGTGGATAAGGCTTTCCAAAAACAGATTGGCCGAAACTTGGAAGTATATGTAGATGACCAAGTCATCAAGAGCCGAACGGAAAAAGAAGTGATCAGAGACATAGAAGAAACATTTAAAACTCTTAGGGAGATAAACATGAAGTTAAACCCTAAAAAATATGCTTTTGGGATGAGGGAAGGAACCTTTCTGGGGTACAAAGTGGACGTGGACGGACTTAGAGTATGTTCGAACAAGGTTGAAGCGGTCCTCAACTTGCCATCTCTAAAGCGTCTGAAGGACGTGCAAAAATTAAATGGGAAACTGGCAAGCTTAAACAGATTCCTGTCTAAATCCGCGGAAAAGTCCTTGCCATTCTATAAAACCCTAAAAAAGTACACGAAGAAAAGTGATTTCCAATGGACCGCGAAAGCTGAAATGGCATCTAAACAAATGAAGCAACTGATAGCCGAGCTGCCCATGTTAGCTGCGCCAAAGGAAAAAGAGGAGTTGATTATGTATCTGGCAGTCGCAAAAGAGGCCATTAGTGCGGTCTTGATGACGGAAAGAGACGGGAGGCAAGTGCCCATTTACTTTGTTAGCCGTGCATTACAGGGCCCAGAAATTAACTACACCCCAATGGAAAATTAATACTTGCTTTGGTAAGTGCTAGCAAGCGATTAAAAAGATATTTCCAGGCACACACAATAGTCGTAATCACTGACCAACCAATAAAGCAACTGCTGTCCAACCAGGAAGTAACAGGAAGGTTGCTCAAATGGAGATTTGAATTAAAAGCGCATGATATTCAGTACAGACCGAGAAAGTCAGTAAAGGGACAAATTTTGGCGGACTTCATTATAGAACGTCCGGAGGATGACACATTTGATACGCCAATGGAGGAGGGGAAGAACTTCCGGACCCATGGGTATTATTCACGGACGGGATCATCATGCATCGACGGTTCCGGGGCTGGTTTAATAATCACAAACCCAGAAGGAACAGAATTCATCTATGCTCTAAGGTTCAGATTCAATGCTACCAACAATGAGGCAGAATACGAAGCCCTAATAGCTGGTCTTCGGATAGCCAGACAAATGGGAGTATAAAATCTCCAAGCAAATGTGGATTCTAAACTCGTAGCCAACCAGGTAAACGGAGTATACGTAGCAAAAGAGGCAAGCATGATCAAATATCTGGAAAAGGTAAAAAAATCTCGCTAGTATTTTTAAAGAATTCTCCATAAAACAAGTACCCATAGGAGAAAACAAGAAAGCAGACGCGTTAAGCAAGATAGCATCTATAAGTTTCGCCCACCTAAGCAAGCAAGTACTTGCGGAAGAACTCAGGGAAAAATCAATAGATGAACAGGAGGTACTAGCGGTAGTAGAAGATGAGGGGCACACTTGGATGACCCCAATCCACGAATACCTAACGGAAGGAATCCTCCCTGAAGAAAAGAGGGAGGCAAGGGCTACACGCCGTAAGGCGGAAAGGTATGCCGTGATAAACGAAATACTATACAAGAAATCCTTCCTCGGGTCATGGTTGCGATGTGTTGGACCACTCCAGGCAAACTACGTTCTGAGGGAAATCCATGAGGGGTCATGCAGTATGCATGCTGGACCAAGATCCGTGGTAGTAAAAGCATTAAGATCAGGGTACTACTGGCCAACTATGCACACGGATGCTATAGATTTGATAAGAGGATGCAGTGACTGCCAGGTCCACCGACCCGTGCCAAGGTATCCATAGGAAAAGCTAACGCCCATCACGTCTCCATGGCTATTTTATAAGTGGGGAATTAACATAGCCGGACCTTTTCCGGAAGGCCCCGGCAAGGTTAAGTTCCTGATAGTGGCGATGGATTACTTCACCAAATGGATAGAAGCAAAACCTGTGGCAACCATAACAGGAGCCCAAGTTAAAAAATTATAGGGGACACATGTGGTATGCAATTTGGCTTCCAAGAGAAATAGTATCTGACAACGGAAAAAGAAAGGTAAAGGATAAACCATTTAAAGATGGTGTGAGAAAGCTATAGTATCCGCCAATGCTTTGCTTCCGTTAAACATCCCCAAACCAACAGCTTGGTAGAAAGGGTAAACATAAGTTTAGGAGATGGAATCAAGGCGCGGTTGGGTGAGCATAATAAAAACTGGGTAGAAGAAATATCACATGTCTTGTGGGCACATCGTACCATGATCAAGTCAAGTAATGGAGAAACATCATTCTCGTTAACATATGGAGCGGAAGTAACGATCCCAGTGGAAATTGGCATGCCAACCTTAAGAACTGCGAAAGTCGATATGATCAAGAACAATGAAGCTTTGGGAATCAATCTGGACCTTTTGGAAGAAAAAAGAGAGCATGCAACAATCCAGGAAGCAAGAAGTAAAACCAAGATGGAGAAGTACTATAACGCCAGGGTCCGAAGCACGAGCTTCCGCCCGGGAGACCTTGTCTACCAGAGCAACGAAGCAAGCCATGCGGAAGACGAAGGCAAGCTCAGACCTAAGTGGGAAGGACCATATGAAGTTACAGAAACATTAGGCAAGGGAGCATACAAGCTTAGAGATCGCAATAGGAATATCCTTCCACGAACATGGAATATCCACAACCTTAAAAAATGCTATATGCACGAAATGTAAGCACTTCTTGCACGCAAAGCAAAGCGGAAAGGAGGGCACTGCTCGAATTTTATTTGTTTGTAATATATTTAAGTTTTAATGAATGAAAAGTGAAGCCTAGCTACCTTCACAAGTTTTTACTTTTTACTTTGAGTTTTTCTTTGTTTACTTTATACTTCGCAAAAATTACTTGAATATTGCATGAATCGGTAAGACGCGCACGTTTGAGGGCACGACCTATAAATATTATCTCGAATAATAGAGGAATAAGTAACCTAACAATCAACTCAAGTACGTAAGAGGCATTGCAAGCCCGATACTGGGAAAATATCCCACAAACATTTCACTAAGACTATCATCACAAGCATGCGACAGTGATAAAATAAGATAGCATGGAAAGTACTAACAAAAAACCAATGTCAACAAATGTTACGCAACAATTACAAGTAATATTTACATATAGACAAAAGTCACAAGAAGACCACATGCGGCTACGACACTAAAATAACAAGAATACAAGATTAGGGAGCGTGAACATGCTCCGGTGTGGTATCTAGTTCTTCCTCTACAAAAACAACCTTAGGGGATTGAGGAACCAAAGTGGATAACGTCTTAGTGACCGGATTGGTTTGCAGAAAAGTAGTTGAAAGAGTAGTTGTCACAGCTGTAGCAACATCCGTAGAAGAGCTCGCCTCACCGGTTAGATTCCTAGCGGATAGAGGCTCGACCAATGGAAGAATGGAATCTGTAAGAGACAGGAGGCAAGCAACTGCGTTCCCTCTAAGCCGTAACACACGATTGTGTGCCACCTCTAAGGAAAAAGCCAAGGAAGTTTCTCCAATGATTACCTGATCCTCCAGGCGGTGAATCGGAATCATAAATTGATCAAATGAAGGTTGCAGCTGGCTGGCTTCAGAAGTTTCGGCAGCAGGACCTTCCAAGCAGAGAAGGTCCATAATGTCCGCCAATCCGCCATACTAGCGTCCTTATTGGCTTCTAGCTGAGCAAGGAGCGAAAAGCTTACACTTTAAAGGGTATTGATGGCAGCAACATAGTCATTCTCTGCGGAAGGGTTAAAAGCGGCGACATCTGTAAAACTCCTTATAGCTGTCCCATGCTCAATTCCTACTGCTAAACCATCCTGCATGCCTTTGTCGATGGCACGACCTATAGCCTCACCCATAGCTGATAGGTACTCAGGAGATGAAAGGCACTTCGTCAACACAAGATTGAGTCCACGACTAAGGATCCACCTCCGCCCGGCTATGGTGGTTAAAAAGCGGGGGTAAAACTCAAAATCCTTATGGAGGGCCATTTCCATAAGGTCAAAATCTATAGCCGCAATGCATTCGCTCAGAACCCCCATCTGCTCATCATGCATCTTCTCAACCTGTTCTTTAAAAAGCTCCACGGCAGACTCCAGTGAACCTTTCTGTGGCAACAAAAAAAAAGAAAAGATAAATTTTTTTAGTCATAATAACATAAGCAAAAATACGATCAAAGACGTAAGGAAACTTGTGGATACCTGAGCGGCAAGGCAATCCCTCTTGGATTCTAAGTAAGCTACCTTGGAATTGAGCTCATCACGGGAAAGCCGAAAGCCGGACAAATCAGCAGAAAGATTGGAAACCTGAAAAGAAAGGGACGCCATCTCAACTTCCTTGGAAGCGGCCGCAGACTCAAGGGCTTCAACCCTATCGGACAAAGAATTCTTTTCTCCTTCAAGAGCAAAATTCTTCTCTTTTAAATCCCTTAGCTTAGTACCCTTGGCATCATCCGCAGCCTCTACCACAGATAGTTGACTACGAAGGGAGATAGCTTCAGCAGCCTCAGCCTCCTTCAAAGACAGCAAAGACTTTAGATGTGCAATTTCCGCGTCCCTCTCTGAAAGAAGGACAGTCTGCTCAGCACATCTTTCTTCCAGCTTACCCTTCTTCTCCAAAGTATGCTCCGCTCGCATCCTTACTTCCGCCCCCAAACACACCTGCCATGCGGCCCCAACATTGAACTCAGAATAAAGCTGATCGTAATCCATGGCACGCAGCTGTGTAAACAAGGTTAGGGGCAAGATGATCCGTCATATCACGACAGACGTAGGGATCATCAAGGACAGAGTCATTAGTTACCTTCAATCTCGAAATAAACACACGACACATGCTTTCAGTATCAAGGCTCTAGGAAGCATAAAAAGAATCCGACGAGATGGAAGGGGTCTTCAGCTTAGAAATACTGCCAGCATCCATATCAACCCCATTTGCGGACGCATAATCTCTAGTATGTTCAAAGTCTTTAGGCGTGTCCTTAACCTTTGAACCAGTAGCAATATAAGCATCAACAGTAGTGGTAACGGTGATTGTCACTACCGGAGCATCCGCAGTAGGTTTGATAAGAGAAGCGGCCTCATAATATGAACCTGAATTATAGGAACTATCTGAAGAGACAACATACCTCATATGGGGAGGACGGGTCCGCAAATTCAGCCCGAACACAGAATCCACAGGTTCAACATCAGGAATAGGGGTCACAAAGGTAGTGACAACAGGTCTCATAGCATCACTAGGGATAACAAAGCCCTCCGGAACCATGCCGCGAAGGACATAAAGAGATTTCCCGCCAGTACTAGGAGGTAAAGACTAATGATCATCCCTCAACTTTTTTGGAGGAAGAGCAGAACCACTAGCATCCCCAGTTACTTTTCTCTTTTGTTTCTTTTGGGGCTTCTCAGCAACAACCTCTGAAGCATCTTTAGTAATAACCTCCTCCTGAACATCATCATCTTTCTCAGCAGAATGCTGCTGTCCAGCATCATCTCCCTCGTCAAAAAGCCGGTCGATGTTGTCGCCACTGCCTCCTAAGGCAGCGGTGGCAGGAGGATCTAAGGCAACGGTACGACCCTCAGTCATCTTTAGCAATTTAAGCTCTCTATCCGCAAGACTCCTTTCCCCTACCCGTACCTTAGCGGGATCAGAATGATGAATAAACGAAGCAAATAAATCCAATCTCTGCAAAACGTAACAGATAAGAAAGGTGTATAGAAAACGATAAACAACAAAACAAAATTTAGGCGCAAACTAAAAAAAATAGTATACCCACCCTCATCTCTCCATCCCAGGAATGTTAGATTATGAATTGATTCATCCTAGCGTTATAGTAACTGGCTAGATACCAAATCCTCAGAACAAGAAGGGTTCTGGAAATTTTCCAGACGAGCTGGTATGCGTCCGCATAAAACTCGCACGCACTACGTTTCATACCGAGTGGAGTTTAGGAGGAGGGTCTTTACTCAAAATTTTATTTTTCACAGATACAGAAAGGGGAAAAGCCTTGGAATCAACCCCGAAAAAATGGTCGTTCCAATTCTTCACGGAATCTAATGGTTTACTATGGCAAACGGGAGCCGTGTCAGAACGTTTGCTAAACGGCATCCACCCTTTAGTGTAAGAACTAGTGTAGAACGCACGAAATAAATTAACGGAGGGCTGATATCCGTGGACGCGACATAAAATCTCAAAGTGGGAAACCTTAGCCGCCTTAAACACGGAAAATTGTGAAAGATAAATACGAAAATAATCAAGAATCATCTACAAGAAATTGAGACAAGGGAAGCCGATAGTTAGCAAAATCAAAAACCGGGTATATACACCAATCTTGCCATCGGAACTTTGTAAAATACTTTTTTCCGGACTAAGAAGGGAAGGATGAAGAGAAGCAGGTATATGATATTTGGTGCACAGTGCATATTAGAATGATTTTTGGGTTCAAATATAGATTTAATATCGTACGATTCGTACTATCGTGATATATAAGAAAAGAAAGAAAACACTAACCTGGGGTAGCCTAAAAGAAAGATATGAAGCGTGGGAAGCGTGGAAACGGCTAACAATATGCTCAGAAAATTTTAAAATGGTGGAATTCGTAAGAAAAGAGGATTCCGGAAACAGTAAAACGAAGGGAATTATATACCCTGGCATAGTAAATGCACAAGGCAGAAGATGATGACACGTGTAATACACCATGCCAACTGACGGGTGAGATTTAAGATAAAGAAGATGTGATGCCAGTTAGGTAACTGACACCAAGTCGTGTCAGTCAGAAAATAAAAGGTCAGGGTGAAAACACGTCACCAAAACCCTACCTAACTATCCAGTAAGAAGTTGTGGAGAAGCCACTAGTCACGGAAGAAAAAGTCTTGCGACACGACAAAGTCCAGCAAGCTACACCGCACGCGTCAAATTACCGCAAGCAATGAACTTACTAGACTGGGGGGACTTGATGACGTATAATAGGCATACCAGGCCTCTGGGCCTGGGCCGTATTATTACAATGGGCCCCGAGCCCAACTAAACAAACAACCAAGCCAAAATTAAGCCCAAGATAAACATTGGCACAGCAAGACGGACGTGGGTCGGCTCAAGCCGCTTCCGCATATGACCCGCGGAAGGAAATCCACGTCCGTAATCACGATTAACACGGGTCCCTACCCGACAAGGGTCCCACTCCGGCCACTACAATTATAAGCGAAATATTAGGAAACCCTAGTATTTGGTTTCCCTATAAATAGAAGTCCCCTGACACATCACAAGATACACAATTCTCTGACATTCTTTACACACATACATATATCCTCTGACAACATGAGTACTTACTCTTACGCCGGAGTCTAATCGTGGGGTTCGTCCCCACGATAAGGCTAACGGTTCTTTTCTCTATATGTGCAGGAAATCATTTCTTTTACTTCTTCTAGTACAAGATCCAATCTATTGGTCACTTACCGGCCCAGCCCAGTAAGCGTCCTCAATCCATTTCATCCCCCAATACACATTTTGTACTAACAGTATCAACATGAAAAAATCTAAAGGAGCCATAGCCCTTCCTAGTCCTAAGTTAGCTCCGCCATTGCATGTAACTAAACAATCAAATAGCTAAAAATCAATAATTATACATCCGAACTTTTTCTTTACAGAATTCAAATGTCAAATCACAACCCTTTCATTATTTGTAGTTGCTATATATAAGCAACTCCATACAATGTGGCACAATAATACGAAGAGTTTATGTAACTCTATGGACTCATAAGTTCATATAGAAATCGACCAAGTGAATGTTGAAATCGCTTGCAACATACAACCCAAGAAACTTTTGTTTCAAGGAGCCCGCCGTCGTAATGCGCGAGAATATTAAAACTTGTATTTCAATACCCGTCGTCACAACGCACGGATATGTTGCTAGTATAAGATGATATAGATTATTTCTTGTACATATACTTAATACCTTGTACAACCTTCGTACATAAATAATATGGGTCAGAAAAGTTTAAACTAAGAATTGTATAGTTTATAAATGTTACGTGCAAAAATGAACAGTCCGTAATAAACAACCAAAAGTTTATACCGACTTATCATCAGTTAAACGTAACATTCAAGACTATAAGCATATAAAGGTACGCCAATGAGATATAAATAAATTCATAGCACCTCCCTCACTTCACTTTATAGTCTTTTCCTCATTTAATTACAGGGCACTACTAAATATACCAAAACATTAATTATACTACTTACTTTTTCTCGTTATTCACAATATTATAGTCATGATAGAGATATTTATTTTTTAAATTAATCATTATTTTATACATGGGTGTATCCTGAAGAGTTTTTTTTTTCTTTCTTATAAATATTGTCTTATTTTTGTACAGGTTTGCTTTGATTTCTTTTGTACCATGCGATTAGTCTGGTACTCGGTCCTCACAAAAGTTGAAAGTCATCCATTTTTTGTTTCTCAAATCTTAAATAACCCTTTTAAGTTATAATATAGACATATTTTAATTATATGAATTTAGTAAAATGAACATATATGCACACGAACACAAAAAAAAGATGGTGCTATACATTGTATATTTGGAATTTCTCATATTTGTTCCTATACGTTAGTTTACATCATTTTGTTTGTGTTCGTCACCTTAGGGTGCGTTTGGTGAGGAGTTTTTTTTTTTTAGTAAGGCGGTGAGGAGCTTTTATAAACATTTAGGAGCGGTGAGCAATGAGTATTGAGTGTTATGAATTTTAATGTTCCTTTGGCAAGCAACATATAGTTTTACTATTTTTTTCGGAATGCTCCTTTTCCAAAGCTCTATGAAGTAGCATTTAGGAGCTTTAAACATTAAAGAACTGTTTTACACATTATAATTACAACCACAACTACGTCACCAAACGTTTTTATAAAAAATACAGCTATTGCTCACGGCTACTGCTCGCTGCTACTGTCCACTGCTACAACTATTTTTGCCAAACATACCCTTAATGATCGATTATAAACAAACGTGGAGAACTTCATTATCTTAACAAACATACACGTGTGTTTAAGCGTTCATGTTCTTTTAGTTTTACTTAGCCTGGTAAAGCATCCCAGGCCACATAGTACATGCGCATGAGACAACTGCAGAGACGGAGCCAAGACACTCGAAGGTGGTGCCACAGAACCACTTTTTGGCCAACTAATCCATGGGTAAATCACCATTACACAAAATGTTAAATGACGCTAAAATCACCAGCACAAAATGTTAAAAAGAACAATCGACAACAACGTAAGAAAAACTTAGATAAAAATTAAAAAATTAAAAAAGATAAAACTTGTTCATACTTTTTTATGAATTATTATATTCTCACCTTTATATTAACTAATCCAAAAAGTGAAAAAATTATGGAAAGTAAAAAAATAAAATACACTTGGAAAGAATTAAGAGTCACACTTATTTAATTGTCTATTGCAAAATACGAAAAATAATTAGCGCACATTTTGAAGGTTAAATTTTTATTCATTTTCAGGTGCATTTAATAGTGCATTCTTTAATAAAAAGTAAAAAAAACACAATCATTGTACTAATCATGGTTTGTTTAGAAAAAAAGTTTGGTAGATTTAGACTAACTCTAATTATA
>BQNB010154221.1:0-15547 GCA_026074375.1 Tanacetum coccineum | reverse complement strand
TAATTTTTGCTTTCCAATCATCAAAAAGTAGAATGTTGCTGCTGCTTATGTCCCTATGTATCACCATTTCTGGACTTGAAACAATTCCATGAAGGAACTCCAACCCGATTACAATATCGATGCAAATTTTAAGCCGCATCACCCACGTAAGACTATCATCGCTCAAGTACCTATCGAGGCTTCCTCTGGATGCATACTGATAAACAATAATCTTTTCATCCTCTTCATCACAGTAGCCTAAAAGACCAATGACATTTTCATGTTTATACTCCAAAAGAATATCCAGCTCTGTCAAAAATTCAGCTTCTCCTTGACCAGACTTCCGATTCAACCGCTTGGCAGCAATATTGTTTTGTCCGAGAGTGTGAGCAGCTACTCCCTTGTATACATTCCCAAAATCTCCATGTCCAATGAGATTGTCTTGATTGAAGTTTTGTGTGGCCAGTTTGATGTCCTTAAGTGAAAGTTTGAGATTGTCCTTGTGGTTCTCCTGTGAATCATGGGACAGGACACTCAGTCAAATTGATAAATCTAAAACAAATTGAAACAACTTGCCATCTAAAATTGTAAATCAAGGTTGGTTGTAGCATTTTAAAATTAAAGAAAATAATACATATATTGATATATATTATGACAGGGGGAGTGAGAAGATTTACCGGCGAATCAGCAGCTTGTCATAAAATGGTTAAATCACTAAGTTAATTTAGTTTAAGATTAAAACAATAAATCACAAAAGTTAAGTAGTGAAGAAAAAACTTAAATGGTAAGATCTTAAATTTGTAAGATAATATAAATGATAGAAAAAGGTGATGTGTATTATTATTGAACGAGTCCTCTCTTACCCGATCGATTACAATATATAGAGAGATATAATGAGTTGAGTGGGAGAGTGGGTATAGTGGAATAGGTGGAGCCTATGACAGCTAACACTCCTTCGCAGTCCGAGCGGCGAAATCGCAAAAGCTCGGACTGGAGTAGTAAACTAGGAAAGAAAAATAAAACAAAACAAAAGAATAGTCGACTCGTAACAAAACCGTACCAACGATCAACTTTTGTGACTGGTAACAAAGTCGTACGAACAATCGACCAAAAATCCAAACAAAAATAAACAAAAACAAATTCCTAGTTTGCTGTCACATGTCCCACTACGTGTGCACACTAATTTCCATTTTCTCACTCATTGAACCTACTTCCCTTTCTTTACTTTGCAGCCACCACGTATTTCAACTTAATGGGATACATATTCCAAAATATTTTTGTTTCCAATAAAGTGAAACTTTCCCTTTAGAATCTCACTATCCCCACTCGGCAACAATTCCAGATCAACAACCCTGAAAAATGACGAAGACTCACCCTCTTTGTTTCTTGCATGACAACAACACCACTAGTTTTCACCCAAAAATACACTCGATCAAAACTGACCACGAGACATCCGTATAGACGAAGGTAGCTTTCTCGATTGCAACAGCTATTTGCCGGAATCAGCCACTATCTCGTAATATTTGTTAATTTGGGCCACTCGAAACAGCCCCGAGGAAATGGATCTACACGCGTTTGCAAGCAACTGCCGAAAATACTTCCCCTAAACCAAGTTCGAAGATCGGTTCCGGTTGACGTACGGTGGAGGATGATGACTCGGTTTACCACCAACGAGTCAACAAGTTTTGGCTGAGTCGGTTGAACTCAAACAGGTGGATACTTTATTTATTAATATTACAAAAATTAGGATAAAAGGAAATTAAATACGATTGGGATCCCTCCGAATCATCGGCGACTTGCCGATGACCGGAGGATAGCTATTATGTGGTTTTAAGGATCGTTTAGCTCTGATACCATGTAAGAGGAGTATTAGACATCACATGGGGCCTAGCATAGAAATATGCACCGAAAGTTATTTTGTATTGTTGCCTTTGTATTATTGCCTTTAGCATTATATAATGTATGTGAGATGAAGGAGATAAACTCACTCAAGCATTTCAGTAATATTCCACCTTCTAACAAAATTGAGTAAAATTTTGAGGATGAAATTATTTACACATAGTATAATGGATGAAATGTCAAATATTAGGATGAAGATTATGAGGAGATTATAAAGTTATATTATAAATAAACTACACATAGTTATAAATAAATTACTTACCTGTAAATTTAATGCTTTTTTGAGTTCCTTGATGACAACATCTATTGATGGACGTTCGTCTTGAGTTTCTGCTAGACAGCGATATGCGATTCTTGAAAATATGTCCAGAGACTCTTTATTGGGTCCTTTACTTAGAGAAAAAACGTGTTCATCAGTTTCTTCCTTTATCTTGTGATCAACAATTTCTATCAGTGTACCCTTCTCAAAATGATGTCGTGCGGTGGGTGCAATCCCCATCTCAAAATCATGGGCCAACATCCCGGTCAGGATCTCAAATAACACCACTCCAAAAGAGTAAATGTCTGATTTCTTATTTAACTTGCCAGACATGTCATATTCTGGATCCAAATAGGTATCTGTACCTGCAATCGTACTGGCGTTGAGAGTACTGGCATCTTGATCTGGTGGGTGGAATTTGGAGAGCCCAAAATCTGCAATCTTCGCCTTCCAGTCATCGTCCAGCAGAATATTTGCGCTCTTTATGTCGCGGTGTATTATCTTTTGTTTGTCATGATCCGTGTTGGAGTGAATGTAATTCAAGCCATGTGCAATATCAAGACATATTTTAAGACGTTGCATCCAATTAAAATTAGTCATTTTATCACTATTTCCCAAATAATCTTCAAGACTTCCTTTAGAAGCAAGCTCATAGACAAGGATCATGTGATCACGATCTTCATCACAAAATCCAAGAAGAGAGATTACATTTTCATGTTTACAACTGGTCAGTGTTTCAATCTCTACATTGAACCCTTGTTCTCCTTTTGGACTGTTGATGCGTTTTATGGCTACAGTGCTTCGTTTCTTGGGAAAATCACATTTGTTTTCCCCTTCTATCGACGATGAATTGCTGCTATCAAAATGTTCGAGTTGTGCCTTGTATACTACACCAAATCCACCTTTCCCGATGTAATATTTGTCGGAAAAATTCTCGGTTGCCAACTCGATATCATTAAGTGCAATCTTCAAGTGTTCCAAGTTCTTCCGCTGCAACATTGTGGACAATCAAAATACAATGTAATGAAATATAATAATTGAATGAGAAAAGATTCAGAATCCTGTGCTAATTGTGATGTCAATAGAACAAAGTGATGAAGAAATGATTTGGGAGTTGTGAGTGTTACTAGTTTGCAGGTCCATGGTAGGTTGCGCAGATGGTGTTTTGATTTGTGGTTTTTGGGTGTTGATCGTGTGGTAGCTGGAGGGAGACTGAAAGGGGTACGGGGATGGTCATAATGATCAATTTAATCACTGGATAGAAGCTGCCCTATATTCAACATACTTGTCAACGGTCAAATCATATTAGACTGCATGCCAGATTGCAAGGGTTACGAGTATGAGACATCAGAAATGTCTTGCGTAATTTCATTATAACAACGTTCAAATGTAAAGAGCCCCTAATCACATGGACCATTCGTATAAGAGTTCAAGTACATGAAATCATAAATTACCTTCAAATGACTGGATGATGCACCATCAAATGGATTTCGTGGAAGTTCCTAAAAATAATATTTGCAAAAGAATAGGAAACAAGTTAATAATATAATAGCAGTTATTATTATTACATAAAGTTGATACACAAGTTGATGTTCTTACCGGCTTTTCATGTTTCCATTGAAGACCCAACGCTTTCTCGAGTCTTTTGACAACCTGATTTATATATGGTCGATCTGCTCGTTCCTCTTTCAAACAGTAATATGCTGTCTCTGAGAAGATTCTGAGTGATTCTGGGTCCATCTGTTTTAGTAAATGCGGATCAATCATATTATCCAAACGAGATTTCGCCAGTTGACTTAATAACCCCTCTCCCAACTCATCTTTATCTGCTGCACTCCTTCCACACAAGACTTCCAATAATACAACACCAAATGAATACACATCCGACTTGTGGGTCACACCACCAGTCTTGTTATATTTTGGGTCCAGATATACATTCTTACCAATATCACGAGTGAGGAGAAGACGATGCCTCCGAGCTACTGTATTTTTCAGCGAAAGTTCAAAACCTGATAACTTGGGTTCCCATTTGTCATCTAGTAAAATTTTCGAGCTCTTGATGTTGCAATGTATGACACTAAAATCACGTTTAGCATCATAGTGAATGTAACTCAATGCATTTGCAACGCCAACGCATATGTTCAACCTTTGCATCCATGTGAGGTTCTGGTTATCCAGATGTTTTGAAAGACTTTCATTTGCCTCCCTCTTATATATGATAATCTTCTCGGCGCCCTCCTCGTCATAATACCCAATAAGAGACACAAGATTCTTATGTTTCAGACTAGAAAGCATCAAAATCTCCATCCAAAACGTTTTGCTCTCATCTTTTACTGAATCAGATAGGAGAACCTTTCCAATAATATCCAACTGTTCGGGATGCAAGAGACGGCCTTTGTAAATTGTTTTACGCCCAGAGTCTCTGATGATATTTTCAGGAGCAAGTTCGTTGGTTGTGAATTCCATATCTTGCTTGCTGAGTTTTAAGTGAGAAAGATCTTCGAAGGAAGACATTATCTTTTCTCTATCATGAGATACGACGCGTGTTGATATGAAGTTCACTGATCCCTACATGTATCAAACAAGAAAAAATTACCATGTGTGCAGATTCACAGGATGAAACACTTCAGTGAGTTTACTTACGTACGAAGTTTTAACATTTAACAAAAAAAAAAAAAATGATATGTTCTCCTACAAGGTAAAATTGTTGTTCCAAACTCCTGGTGACATCTGTATTTAAAATTTCAGTGACATACAACAAGAGTTAAAAGAAAATAATTACCTTGTCATGACCCAATGATGTACCTTTAACTTCGGCTGCAGCTATGGAGTGTTCCTTTAACATCATAATCATAAATACTTGATAAGTAATTATTATTATTAATCAAAAATAATAGATATAGAGTACTTGTTATGATAAAAAGATGAAAGAGAAAAACTGTCTTACAGCGTTTTGACGTTCCGGTTGAAGTTTCAACGCGGTCTCAAGTCTTTTGACAATCTCGCCTATACTTGGGCGTTCAGATGGTTCTTCATTCACACACATATACGCTGTTTCAGCAAAAACATTTCGTGATTCTGGATCCATTTGTATCCATAGACCCAGATCAATTATATCATCGAGTATTTTCTCTCTATAATGGAAAGTGGCCACCGGAGCTAAATACTTATTATCGCCGTAGTCAGATACTGATTTCCTACCACACAACAGTTCAAACAATACTATCCCAAATGAGTACAAATCCGACTTTTGGCTCACACTATGAGTATTTATATATGCTGGGTCAGTATACCCCAGCGTACCACAAAGAGTATCATTGAATGAAAGGTGCCTTTGAGATGATTTGATCTTCATGGAAAGTTGAAAATCACACAACTTGGGTTCCCAATTATCATCTAATAGAACTGAGTAGCTCTTAATGTCTCGATGTATTAAGCTAAAATTGCGTGGCTCGTCATAATGAATGTAGCTCAATGCATGCGCAAGAGCGACAGATATCTCCAATCTTCGCACCCATGTCATCATCGGGTCACTTAGATAGTTTCTGAGACTTTCTCTGGTCTGATGCTTGATAACTATGATCTTCTGACCATTTTCGTCACAAAACCCAACTAATGAAACCACGTTTTTATGCTTGAGATTATATAGCATGGAAATCTCCATCCAAAACTGTTGTTCTCCTCCATCCCATTCTTTATTTAACCTCCGGGCCGCAATATTAATAGACTCACCGGACAATGAGAGTTGTCCCTTGTATTCATTTGCAAACCCATCTTTGCGAGTGAGATTTTCATCAGCAAAGTTGTTGGTAGCGGATAGTACAATCTCAACAGGAATATATAAGTGATCAAAGTCGTTGCTAGACAAAGACATTATCTGTTTAATTATCAAGTAAAACGTGAGTTTTCGGTTACAAAAGGACCTGAGACGATATTGAATTAATACATAAAATAAACAAAATAATGGGGTAACATTTAAGTAAAATACGTGACAAATTAATTTATCCACTCTCACAACATATCAACTTGAGAAGAACTTGAGAGAGTTGAAAATGAGAGGATCTTAATAATACAAAAGTGATGCGTGTATATAATCATATGTCCAAAAGTTTCATATTTATAGTATCTGGTATAGTACAACGTAAATTTTAGGGTCGTAAGTTTATTATTTTTTATATGCTAAAACACTAAACCCACATTTTAATAAGAAAATATGAATTATTAGGCTTATCATTAATTGATGCAATCATATAAAGAAAACTAAATTAGTTATATTTAAAAGTTTTGCTACACTTTAATTGATGCACGAAGCTTACACATAAATCAAATTTGTTTTAAAATTTTTGTTTAATATATGGACATATGAAAAAATCTCCGTGTTTAATGTTTTGCAATTGTGCTATTAGTACAACTAATAATTATGCACGTGATTTACATAAAATAATCATTATGTATTAATGTAACTATTTTAAAACCCGGGTTAACCTGGACGGTTGAACCGTCAACCGGTCGGGTAACCGGAGGCCGGATTCTGCCGAAAACCCGGTTGAACCGTGACCTAGTGGCTCGACCAGGTTAATTAAAGAATCGTTTTTAAAAAAAAACTGATTAATATCGATTAATATTTTGTAAAGATTTTGTTGGATAAAAATTTAACTTTGTTTAACTCACGTGAGTGCTGATGTTGATGTTATTCTTATTTATTATTTATCTATTAATATCATGTTGCACATAATGCGAGTTTAATATGGTTTTCTAATATTCTTATATAAATTTTAAATATGGTGCACCTTTTCCTTGGCTGTTAGAATTCGGTAAACCTCAAAGAGGTTTAGGCTTTGTGATTTGATCCCAAGACATATACAGCAGATCCATAGGGTGGGTCTACGAGTTGTCAAGGCGTGACAACATTAGAAACGATCTAGGGTTTTGATTTTAGGCATTTTCGGTGATTCTGTCCATTTTCGGTTAATAACGAATTCGGTAAAAACCCTAAGTACACCTTCTGATTTTTGGTTCTAAATTCAAGAGTTGTTTTGGGATTTTGTTCAAGGGTGTTAAGTATACAAAGGTTGTATTGGATACACGTGAAGTAGGACTAGCATTCGGGCGTGCTTGTTAGACGTGTTTGTTTGAGCACTCGTAGATGTGACAATTTAGTCACTTTGTTTCATAAACATTTGCTGTTGACTTCAAGGATTAATTTTCTATTTACCCTTTTGTTTTATTTATTGTGTGTTAACTGTATGAACCAAACTAGATTCATATCCGCTGCGTACTCGTGGTTGTTAATGGTTTGTGGAAAACTAAAAGTTTCACTTAACTATATGATTTATTTAAAATTCAACCACTAAAGTTTTATTAATTACCTTCATTTTTTAGTTTTTGTTTTTCACAAATTTGACACATATTTTTTAACCAATCAGATCGCACGATTTTACCTACGTGTCAAAATCAAACTTTCTGATAATCTCACACAAAATTCCAAAATAATGTATTGAGGTACTTCTTATTTTTATTGTAAAGTGTTTTTTTTATTTGCACTTTCTTCTTTTTATTATTAATGTACTTCTTATTTTTATTGTAATTTTAGTTTTAATTTAATACAGACATTTTGTCATTTTACCTCAATTCATTGTCAATCTCCTTTTTTTCCCCTTGACTTTCATCTTTCCCAATTAATTTGTCCTCTTTTATTAAAAAAACATGTAACACAACCTAAAGTAATATGGGTTTTGCTAACCTCCGCCCACTAGACAGAGTTTAAGGTATAGTTAATAAACATAAACTTTGCTAATTTACCAAAAAATACATTAAATGCACATTAAATAAAATTGTAAATTACTATAATTGACTAGAAAATGCATTAAATACACATTTAATAAATTAAAACATTCCTTTTATAAGCAAACTAATTCATGCCCAGTGGGCAACGATTAGCACAAGTCTTGTACTTTTAAACTAAACCCACTGCTTACATCACCACCACCTTCGTTGAAAACTCGTTGTTGCCATTGCTGCCGTCAAAACTCGATGGAGTTTTAGTGTTAAAAGTTAAAAAGGAAATTGTTATATAAAGGGGCTAAAGGTTCTTGAATACGAAACTTTTTTGTATGCTGGCATGCCTGGTTTTATAAGTTATTTAATTTGGGCAAGAATTTGTTTTATGGATCGGGTACAATTTTGAATATATAGATGAAGATGATTGCTGATGGCTTTTTGCCTTGTTTTTTTTATTTATTTTTTCTTTCTTTGAACAAACCTATGTGTTCTTCAGTCTGGGAAAATAGAGGGAACGGGAAAAAGAGTGTGTTTAATTGGGAAAGATGTTTATTGGTGGTATAAAAAAAATTGTAAGCGGTCACGTACACGTTAACAAATTTTAAGTATCACATCTAATACTATTTATAATAATCTTATGTTGTTTTTTAAAATTTAAAATTTTAAATATTCAAACTTAAATTAATACAGTTTGCTTAAATTGTCTTTAAGTATATCTTAATACACTATAAGCTTAATCAATTTTTAAACTTAGTGTTAAAATATGCGGGTTACTGGTTTAAATACTACATGACCAGAAGTGATATTTATCAAAGTTTGTTTAGCTGTGACTGTTCAGCTGTTTGTGCCAAAGAAAGAAGCCAAGGGGTCTTTATGTTATATTGGGCTATATAAGCTTAATTGGGGATCTAGGGTTTATTCGGTCTGTGTGTTTGTTATCTCTCTTTCTTGTTTCTCTCTTTAAAACGATTAGTCTGTATTCATCTTTGTTGATATCATCTAGATATCAATGATCTGAGTCTGTTTAGTTAAGATCGATCCTTTTATTCGATCTTTAGGTTTATTTGAGTGCCTGAGAGATTATGCGGGTATTCGTCTAGTTAACACAAAAACATAAAGCGCAGGTATTAAACGAGTAGGTTTTTGAGTACATGTATCATAATTGGACATTGATAAAATACACGTCTATTGTACGGTCTAAAACCTTATCTTATTGATCACATAAGCATTGGAAAACAATAAATTTATGTTTTTACCCTTTAACTAATTATCAAAATATTTACATATTTCTCTTTAACGCGTACATATCTTTATAAAAAAACTAGTTATAAGTTATGTTCACGTATGGGGTTCTCAAACGGATTAAACTTATTTTAAAACTTTAGTTTAATATACGGACATATAAGACTGCTCGTGTTTAATGCTTTCTATTTGTGATATAAGTATAACCAATAACTATGCACATATTTTTACATAAAAATATTCACTGTGTATTAGTATTGGTTAATATTTTGTAAAAAATTTTGTTGGATGAAAGATTTAACATTGTTTAACCCACATGGGTGTTGAGGTTGATGTTGTTGTTTAACTTTAACTATTGATATTATGTTATACACAATATGCGAGATTAATAGTATTTAATGAGCATTGATGAAGTTAAAATATAAAGTTCTAAAAAAATTGTTTTCCTAATACCTTTATATAAACTTTAAATATGAATTACATGAGTCGTTGTTATAAATAAAATCGTGTATATTTATTTTCATACCACACTAACCTGTCCTTACATTTGATATTTATATTTCCGTTTATCTCGTGTACGCATAGATTGAAATTATTAAAATGAATAACACAAGTCCTGATTGAACACATAGAGTAAAAAATAAATTTTTTTTTGGATATCGTTACTTAAACTTATAAATGATAATATATTCTAATTATATGTTTTTACATGACGGTAAGTTTAAATAAAAAAAACTCTAATATTTTTTGATTATATGTTTTTTCATGACGAATGCGGGTAGTATTATGGAGTTAATAGGTTCTCGACCATAGTTTCTTACGACCATAAATGTAACAAGTGGCATTTGATAAAAAAAACATGAAGATGAGAAAAATAACATAAACGACGATAAATATAAAATTATAAAGCATATGCCCGTTACACTCAAAATATAAAGGTAGATAAATGGTCTTTACGATTTGGTTAAAATAAGTGATTGTAAAATTAAAAAAACATATGGTCGATTTGTATCATGTCAAATAAATGATGACCACATTAGTTAGTAGTTATCATCATTCGTATCATTTGTTTAGTTAGTTCTGTTTTTGATGCTAGGGTGTTTTATTAGTTACATTAATTGTAGGTGTTTAACACATAAAGCGTAAAACTCAATATTTAAGAGTGTCATTTTGAAAGCGACTCAAATGCTTATATGTAGTATAGATATGTGTAAAATGTTTCCTTTGGTTTGAAAAAATTGACTGATTTTTAAAAAACATAGTTTATAGTTTTAACGGTAAGTTTTATTAAAAGAAACTCTAAAAGGTGTATATGTTGGTTCTGGTGACGAATGCGGATATATGTTTTTCAAGACGAATATATTCTGATTATATATTTATACGGGACACCAAGTTTTTAGGGTAAATTTTATCAAAAAAAAACTCTCATGGTTTTTTGATTATATGTTTTTTCGTGATGAATGCGGATAGTACTACGGAGTTAATAGGTACTCAATCATAGTTTTTTGTGATAATAAATGTAACAAGAGGTTTTTGATAAAAGGAAAACATATATGAAGATGAGAAAGCTGACATATGTTAAGATATGACCATTACACTTAAAATATAAAGTTAGTTAACGGATCTTTACGATTTGGTTAGAATAAGTGACATTAAAATTGAAAAACATATGGTTCATTTGTATAATGTCAAATAAATTATGACTACATTAGTTAATAAATTCTATCATTTGTACCATTTGTTTCATGAGTTGTAATTTTTATGTTAGGAGTGTTTTATTAATTATACTACTTGTAGGTAGGGCTGAGCATATGGACCGTTCGACCGGACCGGACCGGAAAACCAGACCAAACGTATTTCGGTCCGGTCTTCGGTCCGGTGTTTTGGACCAATTCGATTTTCGGTCCGGTCGGTCCGATCCGGTCTTACCAAAAAACCTGAAGATTATGCCTTATAGGACCGGACCGGACCGAGAACCGAACCAGACCGGACCGGACCGTACCATTTCGGTCCGGTCCTCGGTCCGGCGTTTTGGACCATTTCGGTCTCGCTCCTGTCCGGTCCGGTTTTGGACCAATATTCACCCCTACTTGTAGGTGTTTAAACACAATTTCAAAACAAGTAAGTGTGTAAACTTAGGGTTCGTTTGGTAGGACGTAATGAAATGTTAAATGAATGAGATAAGCGACCTAATGGAATAAATGATGTAATGTAACAATTTATTACCATTATTAATAATGTTTGGTTGATATGATAGGACGGAATGCAATCGATAAGAAAAAGATTAAAATGTCCATAGTTAATAAGAAGTGTATTTAATGTGGTTAGTTAATAGTGCATTTTTATGTAATTTTGATTACATTACGGACGTAATGAAGAAAAAAAAAGGACCCTTATGGAATGAAAAGAGTAGTTTTTGTTGTAATGAGTCATTCATTGTAATTAATTATTACATTGTATAACACTAAACAAACATTTAAGTTCCTTAATCTTAACTAATACTTTGTTACTCGATTATAAGACACCCATGACATTATCATAAAAACATGAAACTAGCTTCCATATCTAACTAGTGATGGTTAATAACTTTCTTTTCATACTTATTAACATTATCATTTAAACTTGTAAAAGTTTATATCTTTTCTAAAATCCTCGTAAACTTATTATAATATAACTTTCATCATTGTCTAACAAGACTGATCTAAATAAACATATTGACGATTATGTGGGTTACTCATATACACTCTCTCTCTGTAAATGTATAAATTAACATGCAATTCATCGTGTGCGTGTAGTATTTTTCTGTACTTTAATATACACTAAAATTAGGGATTACTTGTGTGTTACTACTTGAAATATAGGTGTCAAAAGTTTTAAAAGACAAATCATAAAATTCCTATTTGTAATTTGACATAGAAAAATGATTCTTATACCTAATGATTTGATTGGTGGTTTGAAAAAGTGATTGGTAGAAAATTAAAAAGAGAAAATACATAATACAAATGTACAACTGACTTACGCATTAGGCATGTATTTAAGTATGTATTTAAGCATGGATTGTAGGCCTACAAAAACAAATCCACATAATGATGTGACATGAAAGTTATTGTTCTTATCTCTCATACTTTTGATTCTTTTCACATATTTGCATCCACAAATTAACCTACACATCATTATGTGGAATTTTTTTTGTAAAAATTATGTGAGTGTAGCATTCCTCATATATATTTGCATATATTACTTAAAGTTATATCTTTAAAGCATTGACTTACCTGACAGTATAACGCCTTTTTAAGTTCGTTGATAACATCTTCTATTGGTGGACGTTGTGCTTGTTTTTCTGCCACACATCGAAACGCGAGTTCTGAAAATATGTCCAAAGGCTCTTTATTTGGTCCTTTACTAAGAGAAAAGACATGTCCAACGGTTTCTTCCTTTATCTTGTGATCAACAATTTCCATTAGTGTTCCGTTTTTAAAATGATCTCTTGCAATGGGTGCAATCCCCTCTTCATTGACCTTGGTGTATATAGAATCATAGGCCAGCCTCCCCGTCAATATCTCAAATAACAGAACTCCAAACGAGTAAATGTCTGATTTATAACTTAATCTTCCATGCTTCTTATACTCTGGATCCAAATACACTGATGTTCCTGCAATCTCATTGACACTGAAAGTGTCGGTGTCTTGATCAGCTGGGTGGATAAAGGAGAGCCCAAAGTCGGAAATCTTCGCCTCCCAGTTATCACCTAACAGAATATTCGCACTCTTGACATCACGGTGTATTATCTTTTGTTTCCCGTGATCCGTGTTGGTGTGAAGATAATTCATGCCATGTGCAATATCAAGACATATTTTTAGACGTTGCACCCAAGTAAGAGTATTCATTTTATCACTATTTGACATATAATCTTCCAGACTTCCTTTAGAAGCAAGCTCGTATACAAGGATCATGTGATCGCGACCTTCATCACAAAATCCTAGAAGAGAGATTATATTCTCATGTTTACAGCTAGTCAGACTCTCAATTTCTGCAATGAACCCTTGTACTTCTGCTGGATGGTTAATCCATTTTATGGCTACCGTGCTTCGTTTTCTGGATAAATCGCATTTATCCACCCCTTCTATCGACGAGGAATCACTGCTATCAAAATGTTCAAGCTCTGCTTTGTATACATTACCGAATCCGCCTGACCCAATGCAATATGCGCTGTCAAAAGTGTTGGTAGCCTTCTTTATATTATTTAGTCCAATCTTTAAGTGATCCAAGTTCTTCCCCAGCTGCCACATTTTGAAGCTATGCTGCACCGAATATAAAGTAGTAAGATACAGAAAAGTGGTAACAATTTACACACATGGTGAGATAAATAATTCAGAATCTGTACTTGTTGTGATGTTAATTCACACATTAGGATAAAATGATATATGGCTTACAAAGTGATACAGCAAACCCAAAATCCCAAATTTATTCTTGGATATCAGTTATGGTTTTTTATGCTTGAAAATGATTGCTGAGTGTGATTATGTGTGCATGTCCATGGTGCACGTTTGCCGCAGATGGTGTTTTATTATCTGATTCTGGGTGTTGATTGTTCGGTGGCCAGTAATTATGTGGTTGATGGTTGAAAGGCAATTGAAAGGGAGTGTTAAAGGTGTGAACATATGAGTTGCGGGTGGGTGTTAAAGGTGCTTTAGATGTGTAAATGTTAAGAAGATAAAATGGCCCCCATATTTAAAAACTTGTTATGGATTAACAGCGGTTATCATTTTTGAGTGCCGGCTTCAGATCATGTGACATCATAACTGTCTTGTTTAATTTCTTCGACTAGCTAGGACGCGAAACGTGCTTAACCACATGGACCATTTAAAAGACTTACTCTCTTCTTTTTTGTTAATTAGGATGACCAGCCTCAAACTAAAGCTATAAAAAATTAATTACCCAAAGGTGATCGTAATTGGATGATGTACCCTCAACTGCATTCATTGAAAGTTCCTAAAATAAATTTGCAAAAGATTAGGAATTGAGTTGATAAATATAACAATTATATTAGCACATAAAGTTGATAAGCAAGTTACTAGCGTACCAGACTTTCATATATCGATTGCAGTCTCGACGCTATATCAAATCTTTTGACAATCTGACGTGTAAATGGACGATCCAAATGAGATTTTTTCACTTGACTTAACAAACCCCCTCCCAACTTTTGATCTGGAAGAACTGCAGTCCTTCCGCTCAAGACTTTGGAGAATACAGCACGGAATGAATACACATCTGACCTGTGGGTCACACCGCCGGTCTTTTTATATTTCGCGTCTACTCTTTTTATATTTTTGGTGACAACATGGAATTCATTGCCTGCAGATATGAACCTCACTGATCCCTATCAAGTGTGCAGATTCACAGGGTTAAACACTTTAGTGAGATTAATTACTCATGTGGTATGTTAGAATCTATTCATGTGGTATATTTTTTAGGTGAGACGACATATATAAAAACATATAGTCAATGTAGTTTCCCCCTATTTAGAATCTAATCATAAAATCTTTCTTTATCCTTGAATTTTCTCTGGTTTTGAACAATATTTTTTCGTCTATAATGAGCAGGTAGTAAAAAAAAATGTATTTTCTTTTACATGCTAAAATAAAATTGTTTGTCCCAAACTCCATACGTGACTTACCAGCTACCACAAGGCACAAGAGTTACAAAATTTGCATTACTAATTAGATGCAAAGACAGAAAAAAAAAATACAATAATAATTAATTGAGATTATGCCATAAAATATATAGCAACAAACTTTTTAAAGTCCCTTTTTAATACGTGAACCACAAAATGCTTCATTAAACGTTACAAACTCTCAAAGATATTAAAAAAAAACATCTTGTTGACTAGTGATTTTATAAAATTTGACACGTGTCATTAGTTTTACGTGACAACTAACTATTTTAGGGTAAGTTATACATGCCCTTGAAAAGCTTTTCGTACCCTTCTTGTTTTTACGGTTTTTTATTTATTTTATTTTTTATAATTTTGTTTATATTATAAAATTGTGAAACTGAAAGTGCGGAATAAAAATTATAAAGTTTAACAAGTCAAAAAATTGAAACTGGCAAAAAAATACGGAACAGAAACTAATAAAAGACTGTGTTGCACTGTATATTGTGAGACAAAAAACATGTTTTTATACTTTTTGTACTTTTTTTAGTACTTTATATTGGGCCATGGAGTACCAATTGTAGCACCCTTATTATAAAACAAATTTTGTACAGTAACATATAATGAGACATTTTGAAGTTCGCGTATCAAAACCATAATTCAGTAATTCACACAATAAAATTTGTCATTTATGGCCTTAACGGTAAGCAACTTGGTACAGTAAAGAGTAGGTT
>BQNB010154219.1:1752-15547 GCA_026074375.1 Tanacetum coccineum | reverse complement strand
TTCCTCTTACCTGAAACATGTGGAAACTTCAATAAAGGTATGTACATGATACTTGAGCATTTGAGAACACTGTTAGATGCTATGTTTGCTAAGTAGATATCATACGAAAGCTATAAGAATAAAGGAGAAGAGCTAGAGAGTATTTTCATTATTTTCTAAATTTTCATTTCAAAAGGGGAAAATAGAAATGGGAGGGAGAAGTGAATGTTACAAAGACAAGACATGTATATATACTCCTCCAAGATAAGTATATATACTTATTACTAAACTATTCTATTTTTCCTACACTTAGTCAAACCTTGATCAACTTTACCAAGATAGACTTTATTACATCAAAACTACTAATAAAACTATAAACTAAACTAAGACCAATTCATAATAATAATTAACACTTTTTATCATTTCTAACAATCTCCCCCTAAGGGTTGATTATTACAGACGCTTCATCGTCGGTAGAATTGGTCTTCCAATCACAAAAGATTCCTATCTCCGCATTTGCTGTCCGTGACTTAGACGCTTAGAAATTTATCTTTCGTATGCCTTCATTATGTCTTGATCTAATTCACCTAGCAAAGGTGGTTTCTTCAAAAACTTACTTTCAAACATTCTGAGCTTTACCTCATTCAAAACCTTTTCCAGTGTAGCATCGCAGAACTTGACAAGCTCTTCTAAGTACATGACTCTTTTCTCATCTTTACTGTTTAAGTAAATCAACCCCATTTGTGGCTCATCTACTATTGTGTATGGTACATGTTCTTCAATACCAAGAAATGTTAAGGTTGATGCTGTTTAGTTTACCTTCATTTGATAACTTTATATTCCCAGCTGGAAATCATGAACCCTCTCCCAGATCACACAACTTCTGATAAACGTTATCAATGAGTTCATTAGCTTAACTTTCCGATTATCAATCTCCTTGCTTCGACAGAGATAATACAAGTCTTCAATATCGTTTTTGTTCAAGTACTTGAAGTCAGCTTCAGAAAAACTGTCTGGCTTATCGTTGGCTCTCATCACAAGAATTTGTTCTATAATCCATGTGGTTGATCAATGACAGTTTTGACAACTTCTGTAAACCTGTGATTCGAGTAATAGTCTTTTGGATTTTTCCTGACTTTCTTTTGATTTTGCTTGTATTCTCTTTTATGCCATGAATCCTTCCAATGTTGAATTGATAACCGTGCATCTTCATTGAAAGTCTTAAACTCTTTCTGAACCCATCGATTTAACTTTTCTTCTAGATTAGGCTCTAGAAATTCTTCTGTATGAATCTTGTGGAGTGAAAAAATATACTTCTTTTCCTTGGTATTTCCATACTTCAAGAAGAATAAATTTTTATTATACAAAGGTCTTGGGGGTTCATTTGGATTCCTTTATGGTCCATAGAAAATGAGAGTCTTTGGTATTGTACGTGGAATATCTTATTGTTTGCTTTCCCAAACTAGCTGATTTTCCATGAAACTTGGCGATTGTTCCAAATGGTAGGCATATTCTTCAGCATTTCTGGACAGATTACTTAAAGAATCTCTCAATGTAGCCTCCATTCTTGCATGATCAAAGATAGTTGGAACACGTTTGTCAATGTTCTAAAATTCAACAATCAACTCAGGTGTTACATCTTCAGAGATCACCTCATCTTCATCAACAACATTCTCTTCTTCCCATGCATCCCATTCTTGATGTTGACTTTGTTGTTTAGATACATATGTTGTGGAGTCTTTTCTTGAATTCTTTGACGAAGAATCCCTTGCAGACTTTAATCTTTTTGACATTTTGCTCATTTTCACTCTTTTCTCCCCCTCAGGAGGAGCATCATCGTCTTGATGTTCATCATGATGAGAGTGAAAGTCATCTTCCCTGCAAGAAGTGTTAGATGTAGAAGACTTTTCAAACTTATGCCTCAATTCCTCCTATAATGCAATATCATCAGCTCGATCTTAAAGATTTCTCTTCATCTTTAAGTACAGTTGATACTGAAGATTAGCGGATGATTTTGTTTTAGTTGATGTGGTTGTGGTTGGATAAACATGAATAACATTAGATTGTACATGATTTTTGAAAAGTTTTTTAATGATTGCTGGAGCGGTGCTATGAGTTCCTTAAACTTAAAAGCAGGGTACTCTTCTAGATCGAAAGGCATTCGCACAATCCTAACGTCATGGTGTTAAGTATGCATAGTTTTACAGGTTGGGCTTTCAATTATAAATCCTTGAAACATTATCAGCAATTAATGGAACAACTCAAGTTAAAAAGTGTCATCAATCTTAGTTGATGAGTTTCCCACTAGAAACTTTGCAGTAGGTGGACACCGACTTCCTTTCCATTTCCTTGAATCAGATAACCTTGACCCTGCACATCTTGACGAAGAGTATCGCTCTTGGAAATGAATAGATTAATTTCAACTGAAATTCTGTCTATTTCTATGACTTGTTGAACTGTTTGTGTCATGCTGAAGTAGTTGGTATGCGAAACAAGATCCGGGCAATCCCTGATAAAAGTTTCTCATCCGACGACATAAGATTTTCATCCTAGGAGAAACAGTAGATGGTTACGGAATTGATGTACTGCTTTCTCACAGCTATATCTATATCTCCAAACTACCCATCTATCTCCATACCCTTCATACTCCAGTATTCTTCTAGAGGCTCATCATCATCATGCAGTAACTTAACTTTTGGATTATCCTTATGACTACTCGGGCACACTATCCTGAATCCTTCACAGTCATCACACAATCCCTTCTCACCTATTGTACTTTGTCTTAATGTATTTTGAGTGACTTTTGTGTGAATGGATTCACCTGCAAATTTGCTTCCTCTTCTTCGTCACCAGAGGACTAGCAGAAACGGTAGGTAACCTATAGGCGCTAGGTGTAATCCTATGTGTTCCTTAGGTAGAAACAACCAGTTGCGGTTGATTCATTGGAACGTCTACCTTCATGAACATTGTCTCATACTCCTTAAAATCATCCATCTCTATAATCTCTGCAGTTAAGAGAACATCCAGAATTAGCATCCCTCGAACTAAGACATTTCCTATAGTATTCGCACTAACCAAAGGAACATCATCCTTGATAGAATGATAGTCCTTTTCAAGTCTTTTAGGAATGTTGGGGGAATTTCTTCATCAGATCAACAACAATCAGCTTGATGAAACAAGGATACTGAATTACTTCCTTTTTCTGAAACATATTATTCGTAAAATCCCACCAAAGAAGAGCAACATAATCAACATGTGTTTGGTTGAGTACAACATGAAACAACTAAAGAATGTTGATCTTTGTCTGATCATGGCCAGAAGTTCTGGTAGTTAAGCACGGTTGAATACTTGAACCAAGTCTGCATGTTGAGCCAGATTAACTTTAGATCGTAAGATAGAGAAATCACAGTCACTTTGTAGTAGAAACACACATTGATAACCAACTCTATTCATGAATGCTTTAATAGTGTGAATGTTGGCTGGTACGACAAATGGATTCTCAGGAGTTCCCATTGGTAAATGAAGAGTATCTCTAAACATATCCATAGTGTATATGAATTGTTAAATATCCAGCATGAACTTGATCGTGTTCTCACTATCTGGTACCTTGCTCACCGTCCTCCAAAATTGTTGTAGGTACACAGCAGGGACATCAGTCCGATATATGCAAGTTAAATGCATGCGAATGTCCACATAATTACTATGACTACTTCCCAATTGGTTTGATTGAGAGGAACTAATATCTGAGTCAGCTGTGCTGAATCGAAGTTGTTCTCAGTAGCTACATGTTGAGATACTGTATATGACATGGAAATGAGTGATTCACACGTGAGACGAGAGATAGACGGAGCGGGTGTGAAACAAATTATGCACATATTTGACATTGTTTTTGTCTCTTTCCATTCCTGTCTGGTTTTATGATGCTTTAGTCATTTAGACTCTTTTTGAGCCATATTCTAATCATTTTTCTTTCTCCATGTGTCATATCTCTTGCTTTTCGGCAGTGGCTCAACATGATCCATACGCTTTATCTCTTTTAGACTCATATTTGATGCTCTGGCTAATTATCATCTTTAGATCGACATACTTTAATTGCTTTTTCACCCGTATGGATTTTCATCTCTCTACGGAGCTGTTTGTAGGCTTGTTCCTCACCAAAAGTTAGGTTGTGTTGAAATGATACTCTTTCGTCAAGATAATAATACAGACATATACTCTGATTTGTACTTAACAACTTTTGACTTTTTAGAGAAGCGAGCTAACAGTCGGTATAAGACTTTGGAGATTATCTTTAAAACCTTTTGTGAAAGAGTACCACTTGCTGACACAAAAATACATCTTTTTGTGATTTATATAACATTTAGAACTACTATTCCAAAGCAAGTTTTTTTAAAGATCCCTGCGCAATCAACATATAGATTACATAACCAGATCTATTGAGACGCATAATGGGATGGTCACAAAAGCCACTTCACCTCCTCATTTATTCTCGTTCACAATGTAGAAAATGCGCCGAAAACCGGATACTGTCGACTTTGACACACTTATCCAATATGTCAAAAGATTGTCCATCTACAATATTTGACACGATTTTACGAACATCTTTTTTATCTTCAAAATAAAAACTGAACTTTTTTTCTTTTGATACAATACATGTAGAAACTATCTATGATCACAGACAGCTTGAAGCTTCAGCTCTTTTATATTATCCATCATATCATTCCTTCTATACATCCAATTTGAAATCATCTGATCACTTTTGACTTGAACAACATTGGTTGAGTTTGGAAAGCTAAAACATGCATCCTTATCACTACGATGCTTTTTATCAAATGGTCAGTAGATTCTCCACATCCACACATCCTGTTAAATTCAGGAAACGGTCAAACCGGACACAATCTCACCATTTGGTCCAATTCTATGACAATATAACAACTACCTGATTTTGGAAAACAAAAATTTAATTACAATTTCTAGGATCTCTCGCGTAGATGCCTCACTTTGTATTAACATTGAGAAATCCTTTTTGGAGCATCCGGATAAAACATAATTCATTCATTATTGCTTTTATACGTAACAACCTCAAAATTTCAATCTTCATTAATCCTTTATGAAACCTATAATTAAGGCCCAAAACTATCACACTTACGAAACCACATTGGCCCAATACCCTGAAGAATATACGTAACTTAAGAACAAGAACAAGAACGACAGAGAAAAGATGGGAAGGAATGATAGTATTTCTACGTTAAGAGAAGAAAGTAAAGAATCATTGAAAATACATTACAGTAATAATGAAAACATACAACTACACAACCAACCACGTCTACAAGGAATGGAGAGGTGTATAATACTTTTTATACAACGGCAACGTGGGCTTGGCTTGCATGGGTTTATACCAATGGGCCCTTAGCCTAACTAACTATGTAAGTTTCCAAAAATTACTTAATGAGCTAACGATGGTTTATCTATGGAAGTGACCAACACTTTCATGTTCCTAACAATCTCCCCCTAAGGGAGGTCACTCCATTTTACAAAATTTAAACCTACATACAATCTACTTAAACACATTATAGTCTTGAGCTCGTATACACCTTCAACATCATTAACTTGTGCATAGTAATTGGATCACACATATGACTTTGGGACTTTAAACATGAGTTCCTTTATCCTTGAATGTCGAAAACATGTGATATTGCACGCCACTGAGATCTGATCAACCACCTGCATAATCTTCATTTCGTCGTCTGATAAACTTTGCCATCTTGTGAAGCTAATTGTGACACTATCACTATAACCGACTAAACCCAATGCTCAATACGCCTAGTCTTGGATTGTAGTGACTAAAAAGCTTTAATGTTGCAGACTTTTGAAATTATTTAACTTTTAACACTTCGTCACTATCGAAAAGAGGCGTTCGGTATCAAGTGACGGAAAACTTTCTTTGAAAATTCTTTGACTTAACTACACAGACGGTCACTTCAAAAAGACGCTGAGTATAGGTATATCAGATAATAGTCAAAGTGCTTAAAACACGTACTGTGTGAGCTTTCAACATATAGCTCTTTATGGTTGCACGGCGTCGGAAGTATGGACACATCGTAGCATTATGAGATCTTGTGGTCGGCTGGACAATCAAGTACCTCTACCACCATCTTTAAGTATCCGCAATTAAAGTAGTTTGAGCACATAAACGGGAGGGGACGAATATGGTGCTCTTGTCATTCGCCCGGTGTTTGGTACTAAGTAACCTTTAAATCTATAGGATCGACCTCTGGATCAGTAATTCAAAACACTAAGAAGAATCCCCTGACAGGATTTTTCTATCTGGAAGTATTAAGTCTTTCTAACTACTGTGTAAATCCAGATCATCAAACTCACACAATGTTCTCCGTTATCGGAACGTCTTAAAGCAGACAACACGATAAAAGTGAACCAACGAGTTACTATCTCAACGATTGAAATAAAAATTGATTTGAAAATTAATTGACGTGTCACTTGCTAAAGTGGTTTTTGTGGACACATTGAGAGTGTAATCATTTTCAAAAATTTCCGTCATCAATTCAATCAATTCATAACCTGGAACAAGTTTTGTTCTTATAGAACCCATCATCATTTTCTTTAGAGGTTGTCACAAGTTTGATTCGTAGATAATCACACAAGTCACCTACCATGATCTTGTTTGATGTTGGCTCAAGTAAGATTTCCATCTTCATTGTGAATGATATCACTCGGATGTTCTAGCAAAATCATAAGGATAATGCGATGTTCTGGCAAAATCACAAGGATAATGCGAAGGACTCTTAGTATATATCTTGTTATTCACATTGTGCGACTTAACAGATTTAATTTGACAAGTGTCCTAATGAGATTTATGGATGATCTCTTTTTGGCTCTAGACTCAATAGTGCACTTTGATTTTAGTGATCGGAGGCTGGAGCTGAGTGCCACCTTTTCAATATCAACTAACTCGGAGTGAGAGAGTTGATAGAAATGTGTGAATCTCTGTGAGTTTTGAAACAAAGTCTTTCCGACTTTGAGTGGCTGGGAAGGGTTGTGCATAGCGTCACTGGGTCCATGACTGTCTTCAATGTCGGACAACATCTTAGTGTTTCCGACAGTTTATGTATTGACCCGGTTTCTGCCTAAGTGTATGGAGGGCTTCTTTCTTTTCACCCTTTATCTTTACATTTCTTTTTCATTCTTCAACCCCTTCAATGCTTACCGAGACTTCATAACTAACACCTTGTTGGGTTTGTTCCAGTGTTAGCTCCATCTCAGTCTGCATTCTTTCCTTAATCTCACTTTACTCGTTTTATCATACCTAAGGACTTCTACACTAACTAGTGGATATCCCTGGGTAGATCCCTTCGGTTCTGGTTGGATCATGGGATTTGAATACCTATGCCTAACCACCTTATATCTCCATAAATTAAAGTACATGGTCGGTCTTTTGAGTATTCCATCACGATCAGAACCAAAATCATTGAAAAGTTCAATCAAAGTGTTTGATATAAATATCAATAGGTTTACACTTTGAGAGTTTTTCATTATCACTAAAATCTCCCACTTAACATGTACATCATAATCGTAGTACATGCTAGGTGTGGAGTACATTAAGTCCATTTTATTTGATCACATCTTTCAATACAAGTTAGATCTAGGTTAATCACATTTTCTCCCCTTATCCAAAATATTAATCCCTTGATATTTTAGATATCAATCGATTAACCTTTCGGGGAAAAATTGTTATATACTATCTATGAAGAACATTTTAATGCTCCCCCTCAATTTATGAGGGTATATAAGATAGTGCTGAGTACAATAATTTGAATTTTTTTGAATTTACTAAGAAATTCTTGAAAATTTTGTACTCGAGCACTCCTTATTATCACCATAAGTCTACACTACATATTAATATATTCACAAGTTTATTATGTACGAGGTTTGACCTGAATGATAAGAACATCATATGATAGAATCATATGGTCCTTTGTAGTAGTCGAAGGTCTCCTTTGTAAGGTCTTCTACCAACAAACTTTTCTAGACTTCGCATCAACCTCCTGTATTTGAGTTTCTTGTCAATGGCTTTAATCATCACCCGGGCTCTCTGCTTGTCTTGTTTGGTCCATTTTCTCTTCGGCAAATACTCCATTTGAATCCCAGTAGCAATATCATTAAGAGAGGTGCGAACATAGTTGAGTGTGCCGTCGCTGAACTTGTGAAGTTCATCGGTGCGCATCAAACAATTTCTATCCATGTCATCTTGATAGATAATGCCTTGGATATCATGGTAAGCTGTGTATGGAGTCATTTTTCTGAGATCTGTCCAGTATGTGTCAGGTTTGGTGAGGTTTATCTTTTTTTGATAACTTTCAACTGCCAGTTGTAAGTCCTCCACACGTTCTTGAATGACAATTCGTCTCATGTACATTCGCAACGCCACATTAAGTGCAAACCGTTCATCCACAATGAGGTTGGTCAACTTACCCTGAACAAGAAGAAGTAACATATCTTCAATATCTTTGCGACAAAGTCTTTTGAAGTCTCCTTCTTAAAACTTGTAGAGCACATCATCTTGTCTTCGAACTGTGATCTCTTCTAAATGTTTGTAACCAAAGAATTCCATGATCTTGAGACTTGTAACAACAATAATACTATGTTTTGAATAGACATCTTTAGAAGTTTCCATGTTGGTAGCATATCCATAGAATCTCTGACGTTTTGGTCCCTAGTGGTATGTTCCCCAGTAGGCATGCTTGTCGTAGACAACTTGTGCCGGACTCCATATACTTCTAGGAATTTTGTCTTCAATCCATTTAACATGACTGTAATCAGCAGCCTTCGTCTTGGTAAGTGAGGTTGTATATTTTTGACTTAATCTCCCTCCTTTCAGATATTCGAGATCATTATTAATGAAGTGATCAAAAGGGATAACTTGACGACCTCATGCATTCTGAATTAAAGTAAGGGGCTTGCTGATATAATGGGGATACGGTCTTCCTTTAAGATTATGCCAATCTAAATGATCATTGGTAGCTTCGAATACGTCTTTCAAGTGGTATTCTAATTCTACTACACTCTTGCACGTGCCTTTCATGAGATCATATGTTGGACCGGTCAACACATATTGTTTAATTTGAGTCAGTTTATGATAAAGGCAGAGAAATCGATGGGAGTAGCCAGAAACTCATTAAACGAGGATTGTGTGCCTGAATCTTGAGCCAAATGAGTCATCCATGATTGAGGAGGTAAGTCATCAACAGTCTTTGTTTTGTTCCATTCACAATTAGGAGTTTGAGAGCCTGATGGATTCTACAGTCGTTCATCAACAGCTATTATCTCTCTTGCAGGCGATACATCATTATTTCTTTTGTTGAACTCTTGATGCAATGGTTCTTCCAAATCATCAACCCTTGGACCATGCTCCTCTGCTTGAGCAGACTTGCCTGATGATTTTGGTTGAATCTGGATGCACCTTTGGAAGAACTTGTAGACTTGGACTCCTTTTGAGTTGCTTCTTTTGATGACTCTTCCTTGCCTGATCTCTTTTGCTTTGTCCCTCAGTTTGATCCAGCAGAGGGTTCTTTATCTTTTTCTTGATCATCACGTCCTCTCTTTAGGGTCACCACATCACCATATGAGGTAAATAGGTCCTTGTTCGAGTTGTATGATTTAATCAATGTATTGTAGAGATTATTCTAAATGTCTGATCTGTTCATTGATTTATTTTCTTTAATTTTATAGAAGAGAATCTTCTTTAACTTGAATTCTGAGAGAGATGCTACTGCAGCATAAGATGTCTAAGGTTGATTGGATGATCTAGCCAACACTTCAGCTCCTATAGATTCTGTGACATACTTCTCAACCTTTGGCATGATCTTGGATACTTGAGCTTTAACCTGATCCTTGATTATGGCCTTAATGTTTGAGTCTATCTGTTTAATAAATTCATCATTCTCGGCTTGAGCTTCTTCTCTGAGCTTGTTAGATTGTAGCTGAATAGCCACATTCACTGCATCTTTCATCTTAGACGCAAGGTAGTTATCAACAATGCCCGGAATAGATGATAAAGCTTTAGCAAATTGATTGGTTTGTTTGAGCTTAGATAGTTCAGTCTCTAATGAGGATACCCTTCGTTCAAAACCAAATAGAGATGCGAAGTTGGGGATTTCTGGCAAAGTTGTTGTTGAAATAGTTATTGTTGTTGTGGAATCATGTGTTTGTTATTAAGATTGAATGATTGGAATGTGTGTTTAAGGAATTGTAGTGTCAAGAAGAAGGTGTCTTAGTAGTGGAAGAAATTGATACATTGACAGGAATATCTGATTGAACGTTTGGATTTATAATCGAGTCGATACCTGTATCCAGAGAGGGATTAATGAATTTAGACACCAAATCTGATGAAATAGAGGAGCTTTGTTGTTGCACTACTAGAGGTTCAGTAGTCAAAGTCACGTGAACCTCTTCCGTCTCTTTATTAGTTTGAGCATCTGTCATTTCCGCATCTCTTTTATCTAGGTTGAGGTTCAAGTCTCCGTATAATTCCTCATCTTCTTCATCTTCTTGTTCTCCTCCCATAACATTATCATCATCCTCTTGATTTTCTTCTTCATCTAAAATTTCATAATCAGGTGGTGTTGAAACCATCTAATCAGAAGACACTTCATCATCATCATTTGCTTTTTCTTATTCTTTTTCTTCTTCCTGATCATCTGCTTTGTATGTTGACAAGTTTGGGTGAACAAAATCATCTCCGTCATTATCTGATTTAGTTTCTCCACTGACATTCTCTTGATCATCATCTTCATCATCATTGTTATTTTCACTTTCATGCTCGTCATTGTCATCTTCACTTTCATGCTCATCATTATCATCTTTACTGTCATGCTCATCATTTTCTTCATCATCCTCTCCTTGACTGAATGTCCAAGATTCTTCTTCACTCTTTGATCTGTATTTGGGCACATCGGGAACCTCTAGTTTGTCACCAGCTCCTTCATTTGTACCAAATACGTTTTGTTGTTGCTCATCAGGAACCTTTGACTGTATGTCAACTCCATCACCTGAGCCACTGGCGTGAGAGCTGTGAGTTTGCATCTTGCTTCTTTCAAGAGAAATATTCATCTGTTCAACTTCAGTCAAAGCAACCTCAAATAGCACCGTTAAACCTTTTGACTTTGTTGTAGCTTGCTTCTTCTTGGCAGGTTTATCTCCCTTAGCTAAGGTCTTGATTTTTTTCCTTTAGAAGCTTGAGTAAGCTTCGTGTCACACCCCGCCAAGGCGGAAACGCGAGGCGTAACGAGAAAGGATATCATCACAACACAATGGCGTCTATATAGAGAATTCTACATGCAATAAATAAGAAAAGTATAGACACAAAGTGTCATAACAATACCCATAAAACTAACCAAAACCAAAAGGCGTCTTTATTGATGAAACAAAAGTTCTCGCCAATAGAAAGACATGCAACAATTATCCATAATCCAAACAGTGCAATATTCAAGACGATAAAGCAATAAACTCCATGACATCCTATGGTCTCTTTCTAGCCACTTCTCTCTATCTTATTCCATGATGCTCACCTGAAAATGACTTAAAACGTCAATATACATTTGGTGTAGAAGTCAAATAGGTTTAAGACACATATAAAACTTTCATACAATTGCTGCGATTACTAAAACAATTCATAACAACCATACGTGTCCCGCAGTCCACGTATACATCACATCACTCACAAAAGGGTCATGGGTAGCTCACTACCCTCCGATCGGAACACAAAGTTAGTAGGTATTATTTCAACCCTTCAGTTGGATTTGATTGAGTAGTAAACACCACTCTCCAACCGAACTCACATACCTCAAAACACCTCCAATTGAACATAAAGCTATGGAGCGTACCACATAAACGCCTCCAATTGAACACAAAGCCATGGAGCGTACCACATAAACGACTCCAATTGAACACAAAGCCATAGAGCGTACCACATAACATATAAACACATAATCACAACAACTAAAACATTTAAACTCATAGCATCATTTTCACCCCAAGAAAACATAAGAAAAATGGGCTATGAAACTCACCTGATGCTAAAGCAACTCCTAAAATCCTCGCACAAAGCTAAACAACAAAATAACACGTGTTACACGCTACTAAGACAAAAGCTTAAGCACATGTAACAATCATATGATGGATGCATAAGGGTTTAATTAACCATCATGGGTCACCCCGACACCATGCCCAAACTCAGAATTGCAGAATTTTATCATGACTTTACGTACCCTTACTTAATGACCCTCATAATTCATACCAAAAATCACCCATGTTCATTTATGATTATATTAACTAGCTTTGGATTTCCAAAAGCCATTTACATGCCCAAGTACTCCTAAGAAAATCAAACTTCAAAACAGTCCTAATTCGGATCTGATTGAACACTAAAAAGTTTAGACTTATTAACCATACTTAGACATAAAATTAGAAGGTATACTTTTGGGTTTCTCTATATAAAAATGGAACTTAACTACTGTAGAAGGGATAACCTCAGTTCAAATTTTAAGTTGGGGTTTTACCCTCATAAACATGACCTAAATCTGACCCGTATTTAATGTTCTGACAACTTTTAGTGTAACCAGCATTTGAATGACTTCCCGACCTTAAAAACTATCGAGGCCAGATTTTCAGGAAAGAAGACTCTTTTGGCTTATTCAAAGACTCCAGAAACATATAAATATTCGTCTCTATCATCAAGATATCATCAAAACAACACAACCCTAATTCTGCCAAACCCTAATCATTATAACATGTTTATTTTATCATTAATTACAGATATTATGAAACGCTATTTATTTATTACATGATTAAAAAGAAGGAATAAATTAAAAAGGGTTTAAGAATTACCTAAAAACCTTGAATTGATTATACAAATCACTATTTTTTTCCTCCTTTGATAAAATTCGGCTGGAACAATAAAAAACAATGGGGAGAAGGGTTTTTGGTATTTATAAGGTTTACAAAAAGGTTTAGGATAGATATCTTTTACCAATTTTAATTAGAGTAGAATTTGTTTTCCTTTTTTTTCATCCTTTCTTTTTGGCCGACTTTTCCCCCCTTCCATATATATTTTATTATTTTTTATTATTAATTACATTATTATTTACATTACCTTAAGTTTTTATAAAATCCTAAGCTAAGTTGATTAAACCTTTTTACTTAAACGCTACTTACTAACTTTTCTAAAAATAACTTTCATTTCACAAAACCACTTTCTATTTTTAGAAAGTTTGCCACTAACTTTTATATTTCACTCACTTATTTCATTTCTAAAATGCCACAATTCTCATAAACGCTTATCACTAAATCATCCAACTATTGACGTAGCATTACATGCAATACGTCATTCCTTTCCATTATCACTAAACGTGAACAAATGGAATACTCATCACCAAACACAAACTCACACAAAATGAGATGCGCATACACCTCCAAATGATATTATGCACATTACTTAACCCACTTAGCACACATAAAATCACATATCACCACACCTAAACACATAAACTAAACTCTTAGCCGAATCTTAAGATATAAACGAACTTGCTCAAATCTCGGTTGTCACATATGGTGGCAGGATATCTAGTGACGGTAGTGTTTTAACAGCAGTTTTTGACATATTCAAAGGTGGTGGTGTTAGTTGTAGCAAATCTCGTGGTGGTGGTTGTAGTGGCGCTCCAACCGTTTAGTGGTGGTGGTTATGTAAGAAAGGAGAGGACAGATAATGAGAGTTTGTGTGGGTTTTATGATAATCATCAGT
>BQNB010154218.1:0-15547 GCA_026074375.1 Tanacetum coccineum | reverse complement strand
AAGTGTTTATGAAAGAAAGAGTGCATGCATGCTATTTATAGTGAAAATATCTAGTTAACCTAACCATGGTCACTTTCTAAACCATGTGTAAGTGAAATGGTTCCCTATAATATCTAGATATTTATAATATCTAGATATTTAGGGCAAGTGTCTTGCAAATAAGATAATACTTGGTCTTATCTCCAAAAATTCGGCCACATACTCATATAAGTGATGTTATATTGATTATTTTATGTATTGGGTATAATCGTGGGTATTCGTTTAAGCGTAGTTAGGTTTTGGTGTTTCCGGGAATGCCGAAACGCATTTTATCGCGAAACGTAAGCATTTTACGTAACCAATAAAAATAAGATGAACAAAGTTGATAATTATCCTTATAATAATCATTTAACACTTGCTTAATGTAAACATTTAATTGTTTAATGCCCGTTTACATTGAATGATCATTTTTAGTTTACGCGATTTAGCTTAACGATTACGATTTAAAAGCAACCGCGTAAAACCCTAAAAATAAATTGTGGATTACATAATGTCGTACAATGACCTAAAATACGAGGTGTTATACTTTAACTAGGATTACCACTACTAATGAAGTACCTTCTAGGAAACTAATAGTTCTAGACTCTGAATCAACCAAACCTTTGGTTAAATTGGTATACTCAAGGAAACCTAGGAAGAATAAGAATACTGAGTCCGTTAGCAAAACTAAGATTATAAAACCAATGTCTGCTACTTATAAAGCCTTTTTTTGGATCGCTCTTTCAGTTGCTTCGCTAACTCTTTCATTTCGGAAGGCGCCAATCGATAAGGTGCCCGTGCTACACAGGTGCAGCACCGGTACCAAATCCATTTGAAACTCCACTTGTCGAGTCGGCGGAGGGACCGACAAGGTCCTCAGGAAATACTTCAGGAAAGTCTCAACCTATTGGCCCGTCCTCAAGTCGCTTATTCTCTGCCTGTCTTCAACTCCTTTGCAGTGACATGTTGCCAAAAAGATAGAAACCTTCTTGCTGACTTCTGCGTTTTAGTTGCACGAGAATGGATGTTAATCGTGTCACATTTCCCTGGTTACTTCCATCACTGTGTATGATTAAGGTTTCATTTCTCCAGGGGATGCGAACAATCTTCTCGGCATACACAATGACCGCTTGGTACTTTGCCAACCAATCCATACCGATTATAGCATCGAAACTACCAAGTTTCTATAGGCATTAAGATTATGTTGAAGGGTGGTTTAGGAGTTTAATGGCATCACATATGGATAGTGATTAACCAATATTCTCCCGTCAGCTAGTTCGACATCATAATAGTGATCTAGGGTAGCTGTCGTGAGTCAATTTGGTAGCTACCTGAGTGACACAAAAACTCGGATCGGCAACCCCGTATTCAAATAAGATTATAAAATAGCGGTTGTTTAGAAGGACCATCCTCACACTACTATTACATTTAATTCCCCCTCAATACCCACCACATCCACCTTCTCATCCAATATCTTTCCTTCCTATCTTTAACCCACGTAACTTTAAAACCTAAAATTTCATAAACAAAACCCTATACCAATCTATCCCCCCCCCCCCCCCCCCCCCACCCCCCCCCCCCCCCCCCCCCCCCCCCCCCCCCCCCCCCCCCCCACCCCCCCCCCCCCCGCACTCATAGCAACCATTTCCCTTCTGATTATTGTTGTTGTTGTTGCGGTTGTTGTTGTTAGCATTTGCAGGTCGGCTTCTACAATCCTTGGCCAGATGGCCAACCTTTTTGCAGTTATTGCACCTAGGTGGACAAGGACCTTCATGATTGTAATCACACTTGGAACACAGAGGTTTAGACCCGGCGTATGGTTTCCTGTCACTATTGCCTGCAGTGTAGGCCTGGCCTGTGTTCTGCCTCTTATTCTGTTGTTGTTGGTTTTGATTGTTCTTGGAAAGATCATCATACTTTCTTTTCTTTTCTGCCTGACGTTCAGCATAGGCATGGGTCTTCTCATCCATCAACTCAGTTGTAAACTTGATAGCCTCTTGCATGGTTTTCGGCTTTGATGCCTTTACACTGCCAAGTATCATATCGGGCAAGCCACCGATATACTTTTCAATCTTGTCTACCTCTTCTGGGAACATCCTGGCACACATCAATGCTAGAAAAAAAAAAAAATAAAAAAAAAATGCTGAAATCGTCGATTGTAGGCCACCACATCGGTGCCCTTAACCTTAAGATTCCACATCTCAGTCTCAATCTTCTTGATCTCACCCCTCGGGCAGTATTTATCAGTCATCATTTTCTTCAGTGTTGCCCATGGCATGGCATGAGCTGCTTCGGGAGTAGTGGTCTTAACATGGGCATTCCACCATGTAAGAGCATCGTCTTGTAGAGTGCAAGTCGCAAATTTGACTTGACAAGATGCTGTGCAATTGCTAATGCTAAACACAGACTCTATTTTCTCAAACATTGTAGGAGTTTGACGACTCCTCAGTGCCTTTAAAGTCCAAAGGTTTGCATTTTAGGAATTTTGAGTAAGAGCATTCGCGAATAGCTTGTGCTGGCCTTGGTCTTGAACCATGCTGTAATAGCCATTCCTACTCTAATTGCTTTTGTTTAGCCATTGCAGCAGCAACTCCTTGGTCAATTAAGGCCTGAAGTTGCGCCTCAGTAACAGTTGTGGTGGTTGCTGTTGGGGCTGGTGTGACTGGTGTTGACCTTGTGGTTCGTTTTGGTGCCATTTTCTTCAATCACAAGAAAATACAATACCCGTTAGATTTTAATACAATCATAACGTGACATAACATATGCATCATAAATAAAATAAGATACACATCACACCAGTGAAAACATACAACCAACACTAAGATCGACATACATATTACATCCTTTCCCATATAATCTGGGAAATTTCCATGATCTGTTGGTACACATGTTCCCTGATCGCTAGGTTACAAAAATGAAATCAACTAGAGCCCTACTAGCCGGGAAGGAAAAAAGACTTTACCCGTAATATTAGTAGGCTATACAAAACATAGCTAAACACAAAGACAAAAGATCCATACGGATAGCTAATCAAAACAAAAGATCGTATACCGCTGCTTCTGGGAGTAACCCATAAAACTTAGCGGCTATATAGTATAGCTACAATATGGGATAGAAAAGTTAACCATAGGGCACTACTACCAGTGTCCTCTAAGGTGTCATCGCGTGCTCCAGCCTCCAAAGCCTGAATACGCATGATATGCCTCATCGCGCGATCATCTACGTCCTGATGCTGCCACTCGTGGTGACGCACCTCAGTCTCTAACACTGTAATCCGTGCCTCTAATGTCCTGCAGTGAGCCTCAGATCTAGCCAAGGTCTCACGAGTCTGAATACTCTCTTGCTCATAAGCAAGTCTCTCTCTCCTCAATACCCCAATCTCAGCTCTCACAGCCGCACGATCCTTCTGGGCATCGTGATGTTGTGAGTAAAACTCCAAACTCTCTCTACTGCGAACGTCTACCTGGTAACTGACCCTCGCGTTGACCACCTCTAAGGCGGCCATCATCCTCCTCTTAGTATCTCGGACCCTAGTCTCCATAGTGTCTATAGAACTGCAATCGACCCTACGGGCCATAGTGGGTCCTGGCTGTCTCGCAGCAGCAGCAGCAGAACTCTCCCCAACCTCACACCCAGGTCTGGGAGTAGTAAGTAGTAGCCTCTTCCGAGGCGGCGTGTCAGCCTCGGGAATATCAGCTCTGCGGCTAGTGGATGGTGCAGGTAGAGGTATAGGTAACAATGGTGGGGTCCCTGATGGGAGTAGTGAATGATAGGTGGATGGTGCTGCAGCTCTCATCTGCCTCATGGCTGCTCTAGTATGTGGGGGTCGGATACGTGGAGATAAAAAGGATGGTGGTAGTGGAGGTGTAGGTGCCTGCTCCAGCAACTGTCGGGCAACCTCCTCGTAAGGATCCTCAGATGGAATACTCCAAGATCGTGCCTCAGAGTGAACAGAAGTATAGGTAACTGCGGAATCAGCTGACATGACTACTGTGACCAGCAGAAATAACTTATATGAGTATATTATATAAGGCTCTTATTATAATATAGGTAATATATTATAATCACGTATATCAGTTATGAATGCATCTAGTCCAACTAACTAATGCAGCAACTAGTGTGTCCCATAAAAACCCTTTTTATGAATGCAATGTTTGAAAATGGTTATAGTCCAGCAAAAACATTTTGACCTGGTTCTCTATAACCTTGGCTCTTGATACCAATCTGTAACACCCCCAAATTGGGTCGCAGCGGAATAAGGATATCCGGGGCGTGTCACTTCATAGATCAATAGCACAAGATATATAAGAACGACAAAAAGTCATTTAAAATGATACATTGGATTTGATAAAGGACTTATTACACAAAGCATATAGCTTTACTTGTTCCATGTTTAATATTACAAAGATTGACAATACATTTCCCAAAACATATTACGTCCAAATCTTTAACGTGATAACCAAAAGTTTCACCAATGTATCCCTGGCACCTCGTGCCTATTGACCACCTGAAAACATTGCTTAAAACGTCAACAAAATTGTTGGTGAATTCATAGGTTAGAAAAATTATATTATGCAGGACCGCAAGACTTTTCCCGTGATAATGCAACAGATGCAGACATCACAAAAATCCGATTACATTTACCTAAGCTCATGACACTGAAGCTCGACAATTTTATTAGCAATAATATAAATTGCTAATCTGCCCTATTAGATGTCTAACCCGAAACATCTCCAATTCGACATGCTATATCGTTCGTTCCCGGTGTTAGCTAAACACCCGAACGGGGAGGTCGTTTCCCAAATAGATCTATTAATAACATTCGCGCTTACTGAGACCAATCCAATTGGTTATACCATAATTGACAGTTCATGATAATGGGCTTAACTTGGGTTATCGCTACTTAGGCAAACACGTAATCAATATAAAATATCCACTTGCGTCCAATTTATAAAACAAAGCATGTTTCCACCCCAAAGTTATAAATCATTGAAATCGTAAAAAATGTGGGGCTATGAACTCACCTTAAGTGAGTGATCTGATAATATATAACAAATGTGGGAATGCTTCACGATTATTCCCGAATGCAACCTAATTCAATATAGGTCGTATAAGTACCGAGTACTTTAATTAATAACATTATATCTAATCCTATAGTAGTTACATCGTACTATCGTTCGGGCTATCATAATTTAAGAGGTCATGACATGATGTACGAGGAGCTAGGACACTTTAAATCGTAAATCCAATTGCTCGTCAATACGACATCCGAAGATATAACACCTCGTATTTTAGGTCATTGTATGACATTATGAAATTCACAATTTATTTTTAGGGTTTTACGCGTTTACTCTTAAACCGTAAACGTTAAGTTAAATCGCGTAAACTGAAAATGATCATACAATGTAAACGGGCATTAAACAATTAAATGTTTACATCAAGCAAGTGTTATATGATTATTATGAGGATAATTAATGACTTTGTTCATCTTATTTTTATCGGCTACGTAAAATGCTTACGTTTCATAATAAAATGCGTTTAGGCATACCCGGAAGTTCTAAAACCTAACTACGCCTAAACAAATACCCACGATTATACCCAATACTCAAAATAATCAAAAATTACATCATATACATATATATATGCCGAAATTATAAGATAGAAACAAGACTTTTTAAGTATACATAATATCTAGATATTATAAAGATAAAATTAATGTTTCTGTCATGAACAGTAACTTTTTATAAAAATATTTTTATACATTTTAAGTATATAAACTCGCATAATTCATAACTTCTTCGTTTGTAAATCGAGAAAAAATTACGTTTTTTATATGTTTTGGAATCCTAAAAATATGTATAATCTGTTAAAAATACCAAACTTTCTCTTTTGTATAATTTTTATAAAAGTTATTTTATAAATCCGTTTAATTAACGTATAACTCGTAATTAGCGTATCTTTTTCGTTATTACTCCGTTTTTCGAGTTTCTTATCTTTTTAGAATCGTCACGAGATGTAATATCTTTTTAAAATGTCAAACCCACTGTTTGGATTTCGAATCCAAACAGCCCCTTTTGTGTCTTTTATATAATTAATTATATACTTGTTTTATACATACTTTTTAACAATTTAAACTACCACAATTTCTTTATAACTCATAATATGCTTATGTCATATATATTATATAGTCCAAGATCCATAATTTGTCTATTAGTCCAAGATCACAAGTTCATAACTTCACAAAATCATAACTTTCCTTAATTAACTTTTAATCACTAGTTTATACTTAAACATTTTTCACTTAAACCAACATGTTAACATACTTAAAATCTCATTATTCCATGATATTACCAATCACATATCATATGAAAAAGTGTACAAAATCATAATCACAAGTAAGTTATCCGTTTAACATGTTTAAAACCCTAAATGGTGATTTAGTTATATAAAACATGTAAACACATAAAAATGATAAAAGTAAAGACATAAAGGTTTATAGATAACCTCAAAGTGATGTATGATGATGAGAAATACAATCTAAACCTTTGTTTAGATTTTTAAACCAAGCTTGCAAACAAGAAAACCCTAGATTAGATTATAAACCCTAATCTTGTTATCACTTGCTAAATCTTGAAAAAATGCTTAGCCAACCCTTCCAAAACACCTTATGTTCTATTATAGAAGGATGTGTGTATGTTGTATGTCTTAGAAATGATTGGTATGGATTTAGTTATCAAGGGGGTTGATGTCGTGGCTCAAAGAGAGGAAAGTGAGACATTTGCTTTGATTTTTGATAAGGAAAGAGATATATGTTTTTATCTACAAGTACTTCTCTTTATATACTACAAGAGGCATAGTTTCAAAGCTAAATTAGCTTGACCTAATTATTAAATGAGGAAAGGGGGGGGGGGCGGCAAGACATTGGTCAAAAAGGAGGGAATTAAGGGTGACTAGTTAGTCAAGTCTTTACTAACTCTATTTTGTACATGCTAGGTCTTTAAGTCTCATGTCCTTATGTCTCCCAATAGTATAGATCATCCCCATGAAATGTGGAAATGTGTTGGTTAAATATCTTGGTAAAACTCTACAAATTATTACAATGCAATATTGGTTGGTTAAAAAGAAAGTATCACTGGTAGAATAAGAAAAGAAAAGTGTAGCTAGCATATAAAGTATACTTGCAAAAATGGATTAAGTCCTTGCTTCTATTTCCTATGTGAAATATGTAAAGTAATGTTAACTTGGGTATATTTAATTAAAATTTGAGTGTTGGGTACAATGTGGGTCATTATGTTGAAGCGTAGATTAATTATCGTGGTTCCGGGTATGTCTAAACGCATTTTATCGTGAAACGTATACACTTTACGTATCCGATAAAAATAAAATGAACAAAGACCATAATTATTCTCAAAATAATTATTTAATACTTGATTGATGTAAACGCTTAATTGTTTGATGCCCGTTTACATTGAATAATCGCTTTTAGCTTACGTGATTTAACTTAACACTTTAAACTTAAAAGCAAACGCGTACAACACTAAAATGAATAATAGATTTATTGACGTCATCGATGACTTGAAAACACGGGGTGTTATACCTTCGGCTTCGTTTTCTCACGCTCTTTCCATTCTCGTGCTCGGTTTTGTCCGTTTTGCTTTGTTTTTGTCTATTTTTTACATATCCGTTACCTGCACAGTGCATTTGACAAAACACAGATATACAATGTATTTTTCATGAATTATTGGTCATTATTGGTCTTTTTAGCTCATTTTATTAGGTAAAAGGTATGTGTATTTAAGCACATACCAAAATCCCCCATACTAAGCTATTGCCGTATCCTCACGCAATGTCATAAACACACTTAGAAAACCAAAAATTTTAACCCCCTAGACTAATTACCTCGAAAAGTAGCTAAGTGTTCATCTAGGGGATTAAAAATCATGTTTTGGAAAAGCTCCCGGTTACTATGTTTACTGCATTTATAATTATTATTCATACATATCATAACATAAAGGATCACGAAACAAGAAACACTAAAAGTTAAAATTCATCGTCAATGATTTTTCACCGCCACAAAACAAGCTTAAACGAAATCATGTTAAAATACAAGTTAGGATGCTAACACTACTTTATAATAAAGCTAATTATGTGTAGCATAGCTATTTTCCCGCTCCCTTATTTCTAAATACTCTAAAGGATTTTATTATTATTATTTGACAAATAAAAATTAATGTCTATATTCATATAAAGTCCACCGGTTTTAGACCATAAATTAGTTTAGAATCCTTCCTAAGAGGACGATATGGTGAGAATAAGGTCCACATTAAGGTTATATTTGCATCGAATTTAGGGTTAGCCTATTTTAGATACCCTGGATCGTCAAATTGGCTTTATTATTATTATTATTGCAACATTATTTTAACCTCGGTCTTTAAACAACTGCCCACATTTAGATATGCGAGCCGGACTTTGGTTCCAGGATTTATATTTACGACCTTGGTAATTCACTCGACTTTTAGAAGGCTGCAACATAGGTGTGATCCTGGCAAGGATGCAACAATCTTTTATCAGTCTCGGATTATATTCTACTATGGGCCTCCTTCTTTTGATAAGACAGCCAACATCGGTTGTGAGCCGACAAGGGCAGTAAAACTTTTATTAAGCCTATTTTTTATTATTAATATTATTACCTCAACCTTTAACAGTAGACTTACCACATTGGTTGTGAGCCAGCAAAGATGTGAGTTGTCTTTTTTCGGCTTCGGTTGATTATATAACTATTATAAATCTAAATTTCAAGGTCCTGTGTGTCTTTTACTACATAGACAACCGGTTAAGTGGATGCGTCAGAATCGGTAGCCTATTTCCCCACAACACTGAAAAACTCGATGTGTACCTTAATTTCGAACAGAAGGAATATTCTACGAAGTGAATTTAACTAAGAATCGCAAAAACCAAAAGCAACTTTATTTCATTCAACAATTATATAGTGTTTATTAAGCTGATGGGAGCAAAAAGCCACAATTAACCTCTATGAGCTCTAAAGAGTTCCAACTACTCTATGTTTAGGCGTCCTACTTTAGATAAATCTCTATAATTCTCGTTCTTCGCAAATTTAAAATCTTTACTAAAAAGATCCACGAATGCTTAGTCTAAAAGTTAAGGGGTAAGCTAGAGCGCAACATGATCGATCAAGTCAAAATTTATTCCTTAAAAGACAAAACTACGTGTCAAAACACTTATTATATTTTTGAAAACTTTTTAATTTTGGCCTAAAATCACATATTTTTGGTGGAAAAACGGGATTACGTGAAGACAAGGAAAATGTAAGAAAGATCAAATCAAAAGATCCGCCCCATACTAGAACTACACATTGTCCTCAATGTGAGACTGCCGCCCCCATACTAATTCCAAGGTATAATTTAAATATTAAGGGGTCTCTACGCAAATCTAAAGCCGTTTATTAGTTATGCTAATAGATAAACGTTAGTCAATAAGATCTAGGATATCAGATTTCAATAAGCATGCTAAGGATTGAAGATCGAGTGAACGATGGACAAAACCACGAGCACGAGAGTCTTTAAAATCCGGGCAATCCTGGACATAAAACACAAAACACGAAAACACGAGAAAGGAAGAGGTGAGCCTCCTCACATCACACTTATTCATAATTATTACTACTACTAGGGATAAGCATGGGTTGCCACCCACGAAGCGCTTATTTTTGTCAATCGAGTCTTGAGCCTGACTCGATCCCCGAATTTAGTGGTCCATGGGGAAAGTTTGGAGATCTGGGACAACCGTTGGTGATATGTCCCCTCCAAAATAGTGTTTAAGTCTATGACCGTTCACCTTAAACTTTGGTCCGTCGGTTTGAGATAACTCGACGGTACCGTAAGGAAAAACTTGAGCGATGGTGAACGGTCCGGTCCAACGGGTTTTGAGCTTGCCCGAGAAAATCTTTAATCGAGAATTGAAGAGAAGAACTCGATCACCAATGTTGAAAACGCGGTTCTTAATCTTGGAGTCATGAATCTTCTTTGTTTTCTCTTTGTAGATTAAAGAGTTCTCGTAAGCTTGATCCCGGAGTTCATTTAATTCATTCATTTGAACTTTCTGGTGATCACCCGCGGTCTTTAGGTCAAAATTACAATGCTTTAAGGCCCAATAGGCCTTGTGTTCAAGTTCGATAGGAAGATGACAAGCCTTTCCGTACACTAGCTTATAAGGAGTGCACCCGATGGGTGTTTTGAAAGCGGTACGGAAGGCCCATAATGCATCATCTAACTTATCGGACCATGAAGCACGATTTTCACCTACGGTCCTTTCTAAGATACGTTTCAAACCACGATTTGAAACCTCCACTTGTCCACTTGTTTGTGGATGATACGCGGTAGAAAGACGGTGGGTAACTTCATACTTAAGCATGACCTTTGCGAATTGGTCATTGCAAAAAGGGGTACCGCGATCACTATTTATAACACGAGGAGTTCCAAATCAGGCAAAAAGAGATTTCAAAAATTTAACGACAACTCGAGTATCATTAGTGGGGAGCGCTTTTGCTTTAACCCATTTAGATAAGTAATCAACGGCCATGAGAATGTACTTGTTCCCTCGAGAAGACGAGAATGGGCCCATGAAATTGATGCCCCATACATCAAAGACTTTCCTAGCGGTGTAGTTCGCACCATGATGTCCCCTGGTGGGTCCATTATGGCAAGCCATGAGGATATCAAAAAATTAAAGGGTCTTCCTTGGCAGTAACACATTATTAATCATTTGATCCGTAAAAATTCGATATAAATAAGGGTCGTCCCAAAAATAATGCTTCACATCTTTGAAGATTTTTTCTTTTGTTGGGATGACATCCCTTTCATAATAAAATTCCCTGCATGGTAGTTTGTAATGTCGTCAAACCATGGGGTACTCGAATCACCATGAAGGGTAACCATCCCAAGTGTCTCGAGAGGAAATGTTTTCGTAATTTCCTTTTTCTCAAGATCACTTTGATGGGGATTTTCTAGTCTTGATAAGTGGTCAGCGCGAGATTCTTCACTCATTTTTTATCATGAATTATGACATCAAATTCTTAGGCTAGGAGATATCACCGGTAGCAATTTGGTCCTATGGCATCTGCTTAGAAGATAGAAAGATACTTAAGAGCCGAGTCGGGCCGTATACACTATGGTCTTTGATAGAATAAGTAACAGGGCCGGAATTTTTCGAAAGCATACTCCAAGCTAAATAATTATTTTCCGTAGTAGTGTAATGTGCTTGAGCATCCATCATGGTCTTACTAGCATAGTGTATAGGCTGAAAATGTTTTGGTTGACCCACCCGTTTCCCTATGATCTTGCATCCTATCGCATAATCACTAGCGTCACACATAATTTCAAATGGTAGGTTCTAGTCGGGGGCAGCTAAAATCTGGGCTTCGGCTAACTTCTTTTTAAGTATATTAAACGCTTCAATACATTCTTTTGAGAAAATAAACAGTGTTTCCTTTTCAAGAAGATGGGTCATCGGCCGGGCGATTTTAGAAAAATCTTAAATAAATCGACGATAGAACCTGGTGTGACCTAAAAAACTTTGAACGCCTTTGACGGAAGTCAGATGAGGGAGTTTAGCTATAACATCAACTTTAGCTTTGTCGACCTCAATCCCGGACATTGAAATCTTATGTCCTAGAATAATGCCTTCTTTTACCATAAAATAGCATTTCTCCCAATTTAGAACTAAATTAGTGTCTTCGCACCATTTTAGCATTTTGTCTAAATGGGAGAGGCATTACGAGAAAGAATCCCCAAAGACAAGAATCTTCCAAGAAGACTTCCATTATTTCCTCGGATTCATGTCGTGGAAAATGGCCATACATGCAACTTTTGGATACTTGCCCATGCATTAAATAAACAAAGGCCATACGTCGGTAGGCAAGTCTTATAAGGGAAGTGATGGTGGTCTTCTCTTGTCTTGCGGGGGTACTGGGAATTGAAAATATCCAGGAAAATCCATTCTAGAAAACAATTAAATATCTGTTTCCTGTTAAACGTTCAAGCCATTTAGTTAGAAAGGTACGGGAAATGATTCTTAAGAGTACGCATCAGTAGCTTTTAATTATCTATACAAACCTCGCATCTGGTAACTAGTCTTGTAGGAAATAAACTCATTATCTACATTTTCAACTTACGGTCATATCCTCCGCTTCTTAGGCACACATATGAAACGGGGCTCACCCATGGACTATTGGAGATAGGGTAAATCAATCCGGCATCAAGGAGTTTGATAACTTCTTTTTGATAACCTCATGAATTTTCGGATTTACCCTTCTTTGATGTTGAATCGCTGGTTTGAAATCGTCTTCCATTAAGATCTTGTGAGTACAAAAACTAGGGTCGATACCCTTAATGTTAGAGATTTTCCATGCGATGACCCGTTTGTGTGATTTAAGAACCTTTAAAAGGGCGGCCTTTTCTTCATCTTTCAATTCTTTAGAAATTATGATAGGTAATTTATCGGTTCCTTCTAAAAACGCTTATTCAAGATGAGACGATAAATCCTTGAGCTCAAGACCCAAAGGATCATCAATAGAAGATTAATCGTTTTAATTTCCTCAAAATTAATGTTGGGACTTAAAGACTTCAAGATGATTCTTAGAGTTACTACTGCTCAGGTATATATTAGTGTTGTCAAGCATAACTTAGTACTGTTGGTGATACTAATGAAAATTATGCTAAGTAGTTAGTACTCATAGTATAAAGTTACTACTACTAGTTACTACTGTTATTATAAGTTAGTATTGTTAGTATTAAGTTACTGCTGCTTGTTGAAGTTAAGACTGCTCAGAGTTAAAGACTGAAATATATGCTAAGTAGTTAGTGTTGCTAGTAGTAACGTTAAGACTGCTAGTACATAGTTACTACTGTTAGTATATATTATTACTGCTAGTACTAATGTTACTACTTCTTATGTTTATCAGTACTGCTGGTACAAAAGTTTATGCTGCTAGATTACAACTGCTAGAAGAATTACTACTGTCAGAAGGATAAAGATGAGTAAAGAGATAAGAATGTCTGAGAGAACAAGAATATTTACGAAGATAAATATTGAGTTATTTTTATAAAAGATATGTATAATGTATTTGTTTAAGAGATTACGTTTTTCTTTTAAGATAAAGATCATGATAATCTTTAGGGAAATTATTGTATGCCTTGTAGGACTTCCTTTGGTATATAAATGAGGCTCTTTAGGGGCATTAGTTTGACTATACAAGTTTTATTGTTGTGAAGTCAATCAAAAAACGCTTCAAGGTTGTTAACCTAGTACTAGTGAAGAGTAACCGCGTATTATTGCTATAATAATTATTGGAGCATTTGGTATATCTTTTGTTCATTCCATTTAGTGGTTTTATTCATATTACTTCTAGATATTAGGTGTAGATTTCTGCATTAACATTAGTTACATACAAGTTTTACAACAGTTATTTTGGATTTATCCAAGGTAATTTAACCTTAGACAAGCTAAGGAATCGATCAAGGATTGGGATCAACAATTAAGTTCTATCGAAGGGAGAGGAGATGATGGATCGTCATTTAATAACTTCTCGAGTAGAAGAAGGTCTCCTACTGGATCAAAGTCGGCATCATCAATTCTTGGTGGAATTGAATTATTTGTAAGACAAGCTTTGATTTCTTCCAAAATGAAGTCACCAACCTCAAAAGGAGTGAGAGCGGGAAAATAATTAGAAAGGATAGGGTCTAAAGACGGAGTGGGATTGCGACTTTTAGAACTATTCTGAAAATCCAAGCACTTCTTGAGCATACTCCTCACATGAAACGTCGATGACATCGATTCGATTAACCGATTTAGCATTATTGTAGGAGTATCTCGAAGTTTGACCAACTTTAAAGGTTATAGCTTCATCATCAACTCGGAGAGTTAATTCTTCACCATAAACATCAATCAAAGCACGTGTCGTCCTCAAAAAGGGTCTCCCAAGAATTAAGGGAACCCGAGGATCAACAAAACGACTACGAAGTCGGCCAGAAAATGGAACTTTCCTACTTTTACAAAGACATCTTCGGCAATTCCGGATGGACTAGTAGTCGATCGGTCTGCAAGTTCAAGAATCATTCGAGTAGGAGTAAGTTCGGGGAGTGAGAGCTTCTTCCATATGGAAAGAGGCATCAAGTTGATGCTTGCACCAAGATCGGCCAAGGCTAAGCATTCAACTATCTCCGGAAAATCGCATGGAATAAGAAACTTGCCGGGGTCTCCAAGTTTTTCGGGCAACTTTTTTAGGATAACCGCCGAACAATTCTCATTCACCGGTGTTTTAGCTAAGTCAAACAATTTTTCTTTATTATTTAAGAGACTTTTAAACATTGAAGCAAATTTCAGCATATGTAGAAGAGCATCCGCGAAAATGTAATTCCCGAAAGATTTCAACAAATTTCGAAGCTAGATTATCATCTTTTTCACGGAGCTTCTGGTCGTTAAGCCTCGAAGGATAAGGTATCGACGGTTTAGGTTTAGGCTTCGGAGCAACTTCGGGCTCCGGAATCGGGTCTTGGACAACCGGAGGTTGGACGTGTGCGGTACTTCCTAAACTTGTATTTTGCACCTTGTCCTTTGTCGCCTCGGTTTCACGTTCCACTTCCTTCGGGAAAGGAGAAGGAGTAGGTGGAATTGAAGGTCCATCGTAAGCAACACCACTTCGGGTGGTAATAGCTTTCACATCTCCTCTCGGGTTAGCAACGGTATTACTAGGAAGTGATCCCGAACCCGAGGAATTTTGATTTTGCATATTAGTTAATATGTTCATTATTTGATTGTTTTGATTTTCTATCTTGTTGGTTCTTGCATCAATCGTAGATTTGAACTCATTTCGCAATTCCGTCTTCATGTTAGTCATGTGAGTTTGCATTGCTCTCAAAGTAGCTTCATTACTCTTTATGTAGTTCGTTAACTCATTCGAAGGTCTAACTTGAGCTTGATAATTCGGAGCTTAAAAATTGTTGTTTCCTTGATTGAAGTTTTTCCCTCTTCCTTGATTGTTTGGAGCTTGAAAATTCCCTTGATTTTGATTTTGATTGTATCGGTTTTGATTATTTTGCACATTCGGTTGATTGAAACCGGGTGGTCCGAGGTAATTATTAAAGTGATAGCTAAGCAAATTACGGTCACCTTGCGGTTGGTAGGAATTACCCCCAAATTATGGTTACCCGTAGTAGCATAAGCGGCCTCTTGAGTGTAGCCATCGACGGCTGGGCACTCGGTAAAGGAATGGGGACCACCACAAGTCTCGCACTTTGGACTCATAGATTTGATCGATTGTATTTGTCTCATCATTTCTAAAAAATTCTTATTCATTAATTCCAATTGTCGAACTTCGGGACTCTCGGTAGAAGTAGTAGAAGAGATATTTCTAGACGTTTCATCTCGAGTTGCTGAAGTGTCCCAATGGTTGTGGTGAGCGGTCATGTTCTCGATCAATTCATAACATTCTTCTGGTGTCTTTTGCATAAAAGTT
>BQNB010154217.1:0-15547 GCA_026074375.1 Tanacetum coccineum | reverse complement strand
CGTTTTTTCTTTCTATCTTATAAAAAGGCTTTGTATAAGCACAAATCCTTGTGTTGTTATATCCTTTCTGATTTGTTATGTTTCTCATCTTTTGTGTTCATATACAGATTTATGCAACATTTCTCATTTTATCTCATTTCACAATGTAATATTTTCAAAGTGTTATGTTTTCAGCAATAAAAATAGGACTTTGTTACCCATAACAAAGAAATAGAAATTTAGGATATAATTACTTTTAACCAGAACCCCTTTGAATTTAACTCTGACTACTTATTTGTTGACGAGTCACTTGAACATATACGAACTTGGGTGAATTTTTTTGGAGCGCCGAGTGTTATATCAGTTAATGTGGGTGAGTCAAAGTTGTATTTCTTTTAAGCAAAACCTCAAAGTTTTGGGAGGGCCGTGACCCTCCCCCGTGTCCACTAAGGTCTGTATGTCAAATACTCAAATATATCGAAGACGTCTTCAGAGGAGTGTAGGCGGTGCCATTGCACAAGGCCACCGTTTGACGAGTGCCACAATATTTCGTACACTCTATTATATATACACACAATATGAGGCTCGAGAGTTCATACACTACTGAAGCATACGTATTTTTTGTGTGTGCTAAATGGCCTTTTTGTAATAATGACACAAGGCCACCAAAACCTTGAGATACATGATGTTAACAATCTACAAACAACATTATCTTCTTTCATGAGAGTTTGAGAGGACATGTTTTTTATTTGACTTGGTTTTCATGAGTAGTTAACATATGTTTGTAAATTGATGTTAAGGTGAGCCATCTTTGTCTTTTTAGATTGTCAACTCTAACTTAACATTTGGTAGGTAAATAACATAATGAAATAGAGTCTTTTTTACATATCTCCCTATACTATAAAAAGAACCTCTCTTATTACTGTAACCATTCTAGAAAGTGACACGTGTACCAAAATAGTTAGCCACCGTTGTTGGTTAATTTCAACTCCAAACTTTTTTTTGGCGTGAATGAGCTTCCAATCTTCTCTTTTTACGTTATTAAAGTTCCCATCTTCTCTTTTCTTTTACACTACTCAATCACTGGACCAAACAAAATAACTACATTTCCCAACTAAAATTTTCTTCTCTCTAGAAATCCAGCCAAATGTATCTTTAGCTAATTGAATGGAGGACGCTAGCCCTTATAGTCACTGACTGCCTTCTTTCATCTTCGACGGTGTCTAAAGAAATCATGTAAGAATTCGGTCTTCCCGCGATATATTCGATCTTAGTTTCTGCTTCGTTCTTTGTAACCGCTGTGTTAAGTAGTAATTTATATTCAATCTTGTTGAACCACCCACTTTTTTGTTCATCTCTTCTACATGCTATCATCAAACAATATCGTTTCTTGCTCTTAATATCTTTCACAAAACATCTAGGTTATTTGTTTTCTCTATCTTATCCTAAAAGAGTTTAGTGCTCATACATTAACAAAGCCTCCCTTTGATTCTGGAAAATATTTTTAGTTTTGCAGATTCGTGTTCGGAATCGTCATCAAATATCTAGATATAAAGTTTCTAAGATTTATGTATGCTTGTAGTTTCTAACGCATTTGCATTTAAAGAGTAGGGAAAGTTTCTAAAATCCATGCTTGCTTAAAGTTTCTTGTATATTTGCTTAAAAATGAGACTTCTTGCAGATCATCATCAGGAAGTTATTACGGAGTAGTTGGTTGAGGTGTAGAGAATAGAGTAGATATATACGTATTTCTTAACTAAAGATATTAGTAATATGTTTTTGTTGATTATATTGTTCCTTTTCAGGGAAACTTTTAAAGTTTGGCACCGGAAAATAAGTAGATCATTCGAGGTATAAATCCTTATTTGGTTTATTTTTTATTCTTCATATTTTATCTGAGTTACTTAAGTTTTCTATGAAGTTTAGGTGTTGAATAAGATTAAAGATGTTTAAGGAACACCTATTCGGTGAACATATGTGATCTTTTATTATAAAGAGAAACTGAAGAACATGAAGATGGAAGCATTTTGTGAATACATCACTACAATTATCAAATGTTGTAATTTTTGTGTTGTTCATTCTTGCTTTTGGTATTGTTTAAGTCAGAATGTCTATTGGGTTTCTTAAGAATTTAACAGATTCTTATTTATGCTTTGATATTAGTTATGTGGCATGGTGAAATCCGAAAGCGTATGAAGAGTAAACATTTGACCAGTAAGCTATTGCTCAAAGACTCTAAAGTTAGTTTGATGGTCACAGGTTTAATTTGCATGTAGATGACTGAAACCTTTTTATAAGGGGAAAAAAGTGCGTAGCTTTTCCGGTGTTGGTTACGTGTTGTATGTTGCTTTTGTAATGTGCGGTTATATTAAGTGATCGCAATATTTTGAAGCTCATAAACAAAAATATATTCAAAAAATAAATAAATGAAAGATTATCATGTCTCGTACTTTTTTCTGAACAAACATGGATTTGCTTTGTTGGTTGTCAATTGTCATGACTTTTTCATGCACAGTTGATAAGGTATGGTGTTTCTAGCCATGTAAAGTGAAGAGTGGTTGAAAACGAGTAGAGAAAGGTTGTAGACTTATAGCCATGTAATGTTTTCACTGCACACTTTACTTTATATGTACTATACAATTTACTATATATGCATATATTTGGTTTCAACTTTATACATACTTGATATAATACCAAATGAGTTTTTTTATATTGTGCCTTAAGGGCACATGATAAGAACACCAAAAGTACACAAGGCCCCACAGAAAATTACACAGGGATTCACATTTTTGTGAATCCCTGTGTACTTTTCTGTAGGACCCTGTGTACTTTTTTTGTATTTTTTGTGTTCTTATCATGTGCCCCTAGGGCACAAGATAGAAAAACCCATACTAAATATCAATGACTATGATATATAAGTCAATATGATATCAATTACAAAGTGTCGTGGTTTTCCTTTACGTGAATGATGCATTATTTTTTATGGAGTAGCATTTTGGGTTAATTTCATTGTGTTCTTGAATTTAGCTAAGGGATTCAAAATATTTTTTATTAAATGTACAAAATATACACGTACAAAAGGAGCTATATACGCTTTGTAAAATATAAAACATGTTACAAGCAAACTGAGCAATGAAAAAGAAAATAATATAACAAATATAAACCAAAGTGAAAGATAACAAGTCCAATGTTGCATAGGGATTGAACGTTTTGATTTGTGATAAAAAAAAACAAGTCGTGTATAAATTTATCATTGTAGTAGGGAATATGATATTTTTTTAACAAGAAAAAAGAAGTCAAGAAAGCATGGTAAACACAGAATAATAAATATGAAGAATATGGTCAAGAAAGTATGATGTTCACAAAACATTGTGCAACACGCTAATGTTTTGTCAGGTTGATTTATATTTTAATAGTTTTAGTTTGTAAAATATACATTTTTATTTATTAAACATTTAAACCAGAAGTATGTGGATGCGAGCTCGTAAAAAATATAAAGTGTGTGAGTTTGTCTAAAGTGTGTTGCATAAGGAAAATTATGGTGCAATTTTCCTATAACTAATCCTTTTTAGAAAAGATAAGAAAAATTGTCTCAAAAATGTTGTTTAGGGTGCGTTTGGTCTTAAGTGAGGTTTAGACTTGCTTTTGAATTTGGTGTAAAGTTTATAAGAAAGAAAAAATATATTTTAAATGAATTTTAAAATAAAATTAAACTAAGTATATTATATAAAAATGTAATATAAAGAGAATGTGAGAATTAAAAAATAGTTTCACAAGTTTATAAAAAGTAGGGTATTTTATTAGTGTTTATGTAAACCTTTGAATGAGGGTGTGAATTCTTACTTGAAAACCCTCTAACATAAACCAAACGTTTTTTTTTACTTTGACTTCATTCCTATTACAATAAAGTGTCATACAAAACGGAACCTTAAATTAACTAGCATGAAGGTTTATAAAGGTTTTTTTAGCACCCACGCTATCCAACGTGGCACCAAGCTAAACCTAAACTATGACACCGCAACATCTCATTTGCTAAACCATTCGCCAATTTTGTTGGCTTGAGCCAAGAGACGATTTTCTACAATAGTAGGTCTAAAAAAAGAAATGAGTTAAAAGTGGTGTTTACAATAAATTGATATGTCTAAAAATGATGTTTTGGCTTGAGTTATGATGGTGATTTTTTTGTGTGAATTAAAATGAGTGTTTTGATGAATTGACATGATGCGACACTCAAAAGTGTCTTTGGCTCCAACCATGGTGCCCGCTAGCACTCTAATAGGCAATAAAACAATGTGTGCTTCCCCCTCATATACGCATGCATCGTAAAACACTTCGCTCAAGGACAAACTTGAGCACAAGTCGGTCATTTGATTGACCGGCTTGTGTTGTTAGTTGTGTGTGTAATGTTAGTTTTTGTGAGCTATATTTGTGTTTATTATTTAAGCGATGTATGTTTAGATGATAAAGTTGGTTCTCTTATCACACTTTTCTGATGATGAAGTGAAAAGTGATGTGTCGTCGAGTTGATGGTATTGATGTTGGTCACCACCATAGTCAGTCTAACATATACACATTTCGAAAGCATCAAATATAACCTTCATGGGCCGTGCTTAGCACGGCCTAATACGCTACTTAGTGATTCAATAAGTACATGAACAATTCCTAAATAAATGCCTTCAATTTGATTGATTTTTATTCATTAAGGGGGTATTTTTAGAGTCCATTGCCTCATGATATACACATGAATACAAAAAGTGACAGTCACACCCCCAAACGGGGCCTGAACGGAATACGTGTCCGGAGGCGTGACGTCATAATAGACATCACACAAAGTACAAAGAACGACCACTAATGGACGTTTTGAAAATCATAACTCGTTGTGATATCATATTGCACGTAGACTCCACATAGCACATCAGGGAAGACTTCCAAGCTAAGCACCTGAGAAAAACATGCTTAAAACGGTCAACATAAAGTTGAGTGAATTCATAGGTTTAATTTAAGGTAACAGTGGACCACAAGATTTTACAGGCATGTGACAGTTATAACAGATACAACTTCACATAAAGGATATTGATTCATTTACGTTGCACTAAGCTCATGACACTGATGCTAATTCTGAGACATATCTTTCATATATCTATAAGTTGCATTGCCCTAGAGGAAATCCGACCTAAGACTTCCTAATTGAAAATCGACATGACATATATCCGTTTAATTGGACGACCCGTGGGTAGTAACTGCGACTTACCCGGATAGGGATAATTAGTCCCAATAGATCTATTTATTCACTCGCGCTCACTTAACCAATCCGAGATCGGTTAGAGGTAACTAACAGTTCATGATAGTTTTGGGCAATAAGAGGACTAGCACTACTTAGGCAACACGTAAACAGGGAAAATTCTCACGAAAGTACTTGTGTCTTATTTTAAAAAACAAGTAATGTTTCTCACTCCAAAGTTATAAAACATTTATTCAAAATGAGTAAAAGTGCGGGGCTATGAACTCACCTTAAGCGAGTTGTGGATCAAAAGAAATCAATCAAGTGAAGTCGAATCACACGGTCCTAGCGACAACCTAGCATATAGTTGTCGTTTAAGAATGATGTACAACGAATAACGCTTAACGCAAGAGCTGATCATCCGAGCATGAGTAGACACGGCGTATCCTTTTCAAAACATACTTTCGAAAGTTATAAGTTTTTAACAAGTCTCGACACTTTGAAACATCTTCCAAAATATTTCGTCTTTTAGTGTATTTCATCTTTTAGTGTATTTCGTCTTTTAGTGTATTTTGTCTTTTAGTGTATTTCGTCTTTAATGTATTTTGTCTTTTAGTGACCCGACACACCAAAATTGACTCAATAACCGTAAATGTTGACCTAAACTCAACACTTAACGTTATTCTTCATTTTATCATTAGTTTGATAATGAAAGTATATTTTTCGACGCATTTATAAAGTTTATAAAATTTCGACATGACCTTTCTAAAAATATCAACTTCCCATTTTTATCCGTCTCGACTCGTGAAAATATCCGTTTCATAAAAGTACATCTTTTATTGACTCGAAAGAATATCCGATAACTAACTTAATCACGATCCTACATTTTTATTAAGTTATTAACATGACAAATGAGTTTTTAAAACACCATGTGTGAGACACATATGGTTCGAACTATATGAACTCCAAAAAGTCTATCCGATCGATTTTCGACAACACCGCAAATATTGAAACAAATCCATTCTAAACCTAAACCACATCGACTTTCAATCCACGCTTCCAACAAAACCAACATCTAACTTAATCCCTTCGCCAGCAATATTTAAACTCACTATACGATAAATCTCAAATAAATGATGTAGCCGTAGTAATAACAATATATACATCAAAATGATCGCAACGAACTTTTAAACACAAAAGTACAACTACTTTTTATGTTCTTCCGTTTATAAATAAAAAGATTAAACTTTGAGACTTGTAGTTTTATAGAAAAATAGGTAATGATTTTCACAACGATCCGCTTTGTACACCTTGTTCGGAGTGATCATACGAATGCAAAAGTACAACTCATTTATGAAAAAGAAGAGATTACTTACAAGAAAACGCGACGAGATGGTGGTTAGAAACTAAGAACAACCCAAACGTTGTTTATAAACTACCCGGATGTAATAAGAATCAACCTCAAACAATATATCTTCAAATGGTTTGGTCAAAGATTGAAAAGAAATAGATTTATGTGTGTGTTTGTAGGCATTCGAACCAAGAGAGGAAAAGAAAAGAGAGAACAAAATTTGTGTGTGTGAAATGAGTATGCAAATGGTTAAGGTAACATATAACTAGCTCCAAAAATCACACCACATACATGTATGTGTGTGTATGACCGACGTGGGGAAAATGGGTCCTAGGGGACCAATTTGATCATCCTATTATGCTTGGGTAAGGACTAGTGCATGAGCCATTTTGTAGGAATGTTTGTCTCCAATTTCAAATTTCAAAAATAGGAATCCCATGTGCATGTGTGTGTGTGTGTGTGTTATTCAGTTACAATAAGAGTCAAGGGGGGGGGGGGACCAAAAGTGACCTCCAACATTCTAGGGATATCATGCTTGCATGTATTTATTTTCAAGAGATACCATGAAAGTATAAGTTACTACTATAACCGGAATACACAAATAACGAAAATGACTAACGACTTCACAAAAAATTATGAAATTTTAAATATCAATTAAAAACGTAAAAATGCGTCCACTGACAAAAGATTATGATGTTTGGATGCACGGATCACATCCGGCGATGATTCTCGGTAATTAACGGTACATCTTCCCGGTTAAACGTAAAAATTAAATGAAACGTCAAAAATTCAATTATCAAACGGAAATGGCTAAATTATTGATCGGAAATTTGTGGGGTGTCACACTGATATACATGGTAAACTTTATCCTTTTACTGTACGCATTATCTTTGTGTTGTTTCCTCCTTTTTTGTTGAAGATCCTTATCAAGGTTGTTTCTTTTCCCTTTTTGTTTCTCTGTGCAGAGTTTCCTTCTGCTAAGGAGTTGAAGGATGCGACTGATTGCCATTGGGTCATTGCTCATGTGACTCCTCCTTCTTGGAAGCAGTATTTAAGAGGGATTAATATAGAGCAGCTCTGTTATATTCAAGATAAAGCTTATATGCGTCAAGCTGTTCTTGGTAATGTTCTGAATGGTAGGACTCGAGAGCTTATTTTTGCATTGCATAAAGCCAGGGCATCCTGTGATACTATGCGGGAAAGGATGGTTAAGAAAGATAAAGCATATGCAGAGCTGGAGAAGAAATGTAATAAAGCTCTTCTGGACTTGGATAAAAATCCTCTTGTTTTCGATATGCGTGCTGAGATTGAGACCTTGCAGAGTCGGGTTAATGGCCTCTACAGTGAGTATAGTTGGCTCATACATGAGGAGAATAAGTGGATTAACTATGAGCAAACTCTATCTACCCTTCGTGCTAAAGTTGAAGGCCTCAGATCTGAAGGGAAGAGACTCAAGGCCTTCGAAATCTAGCTTTTACAGGAGGTGGATAGTTTGAGGCAGGATAGAGCTGTTGTGGTATCAAAGGTCATTCTGGATAAAACAATAAAGCTTTATTCATAGCGATGAGATGGGTGTCCTTATTGCTAGGCTTGTCAAGGCATCTATTATTTATGGCAGGTGCTCTGCATTTGAAGAGGTAGCCGAATTAAAGAAGCCTTTTGTTCTAGAGGAGATGCCTGTTTATCGCCCATCTTTAAAGGAGGAGTATAACCGAGCTGGTAATGATTTAGCTGATATTTCGTATCCTTTCTTGGCTGAGTTGATTGCTGATCCTCATGCTTCTGTGGAGCAGTTGCTGTCGAAGAAGCCGCAGTCACTTTGATCGAAGCGTTTATCTTCAAAGGCTTTGTAGAGATGCCGTTTGTAGGTCTTGTTTTAATTATCCGAGTGGTTTGTACCCGTGGTTTTTTGTGACTGATTGTTAATTGTTGACTTAATTATTTTGTCAACTGTTGCAAATAATGTTTGCATGTTTTGCGAGGCTCATGTGTGGCCTGCAAGTTCTTCTTTTCTACTAGTAGTTTTTGAACAAGTGTTTTCTTGCTTGTAGGGGGTTGCGACCCGCCCTATTTTTGTGAGGTTTTGATATGTAACCTCTGGAAAAGTTAACGTGAGTTTGGGTATTTGCTTCTGAGAGGCTCATGCGTAGACCCTCGTCATCCTCTCGAACGTTGAAACTTTTTGGTGCCTTTATCATGAATTTAGGTGTTATTTTTGAGAGGCTCATGTGTGGACCCTCATCACCCTTTCGAACATTAGGCTTTGATGCTAAGGCTCAAGTGTGGCCTTGTTTTATCTTTTGAATCATAACACAAAAGATTTAGAGTAATCCGTTCCATTGATAGTGTAGAAAGATTTACATCATTTCGAGTATGAACACTTAGTTTGCTATACTTTAATAAGGATTTTCATTGTTAAAGAAGTCAAACAAAGATTTTTGTAAATAATAACGATTAAATTTGATCCGTTCCATGTTCGATCGATCGGAGAGCTGGATAGCGTTTCTAGCTTGTAGGCTCCGTCTCCGTAAGCCTTCTTAACTACGTAGGGGCCCTCCTATGTAGGTCCCATTTTCCCTGAATTCTATATTGCTCAAGCTATTAAGTCGGAGCACGTACGTTCCTCGTTTAAAGGTGGACGGCCGAACCCGTTTGTTATAGTATCTTTCTAGTTTTTGCTTATAGTGGGCTTCTTTGATCGAATCTATCTCTTTTCTTTCTTTAAGAATATCCAGATCTTCCCTGCATCTTTTATCATTTTTCTTAGGGTTGAAGTCCTGGATTCTTCTCGTTTCCACACTTATCTCTATTGGGATTACAACTTCTGAGCCATAAACTAAGCTGAATGGAGTTTCTCTGTTATTGGATTTCAGAGTTGTTATGTGTGCCCATATGACTTATGGTAATTCATCAACCCATCCTTGGTGGGTTTTCCCTAACCTGTGTTCCATTACTTTGACAACTTCTCTGTTTGTTACTTCTACCTGTCCATTTGCTTGGGGGTGGTAGACTGATGTGAAGGCTTAGAGTATTCTGAGTTTTTGACAGAAGATGGGGAATGTGCCTTCGGCGAATTATTTCCCGTTATCTGAAATTACTATTTGAGGTACTCCAAACCTACACACTATGTATTCCCACACGAACCTTTCCATGTTGATAAGGTGTCATTTTATACACTTTTTTGGGGTCGTTTAACCCCCTAAATCGTGTGTTTATGCCCAAAATAGGTACTTAATCGTTCATTTTCATGTATTTTGCATTTGGAAGACATTTGGAGGAAATACACGTGACTTGGGGCTCATTTGGAGAAGAAACAGACAAGGCTACGAACCTACACCAACATTGCTTAAGAATCTCTCTATAGTGGCTAGAGACGGCGTCATAAATACAACGTGCCGCCGTCACAATGATGATCAAGACGACGTCACAAGATTCTACGACAGCATCAGAGCACACGACCCAACCCATTATCTAGAATATTCTCTTTCATGACGGCGTCACGATTAAAATGCGACGCCGTCACAACATTTTTCCTATATATACAACCCGAATTTAGGGTTTTGAGTGTGTAACTTTAGAATAAAAAGAGGGTACGAACCCTAGTTCGTTCAGCAGTTGTTAGGGAAGATTTTAGGGCTTAAAAACCCTATTGTACTTCCTCCAACTCATGTTTTAATCAAGTAAGGTTTATTTAATCATTCAATATGTCTATGTGTTATTTGATTCATCTATGTTATTACTTTATTAACATGCTAGGCTAAGCCTCCTATTGTGTTTATTTATGATTGTATAAAACCTAGAATGTAGATCTTAGTGGTGTTGCTTCTTGTGATGGATGTGCATGTTAGGCCTTAGAAAACCAGCTTTTGTCTGTATCGCTGTTGATATGTCTAGGGAAACATGATTGTGTAGAAAGGATACCATCGGGTAACAGTCTTCATACTACCTTGCCCCCTAATATGGTTGATCCACTCTTAATATATTTCACATGCACTTAGTGTACCCTTAGGGGCCTTGTAATAGTCTTCATACTACCTTGCTTGTGCGTTGCTCTAACGGAATGCTAAGTAGACGACGGGTTCGTGTAATTCGTTCATGACTTAGGAAATAATTACACAGATCATCACAAGTGTGACAAGGCAACAACACTAGGAGAAGCAATCTAGGGAGTAATACATGATTAAATAAACACAGTCTTTTATCTTATTGTTATCACCACTAGTTTAGATTATATTTAGTTTAATAGCTAAAACCAAACCTCCTCTCAAATATATGATTTTACTTGCTTTCCATAAAACATAAAAATACAAAAATAATCTTCCCTCAACCCTTAAAATTCTGTTAGACCGTGATAATTAGGTTCTAATCATAGTTTAGCTTAGTTCTACTTGCTTGAATCCTTTCAAGTGAGAATTTAATTCCGCATATTAGCTTTCTTGTAGTCTATCTTTTCTTTGCGCTATCTGTTTTGTAAATCTGTCACCATGACACGTAGCACATTTAAAAGGTTAACGGAACCTCTCGACGAACCTGAAAGAGAATTCCGAAGGCTTAGGAGAGCCGCTCTGCGATCACATCAAAACGAATCTCTTGCTATTGCCGGAAGAAACCTCTTTGATGATGAAGCATCTTCGTCCAACAACACCGGGCCTAAACCACCAACCCTTCCCAAGACCTTGCATGAACATTCTCGCCCCACATCCTCCAGTTTCCAAAATCCAATCACCATTCCAACCAAACAAACCGAAAGAATCGTTAACTCACGCGACATCTGGTTGATTCAAAATACATGCACTTTCTTCGGACTGAGAACCGAGGACCCCTTCCGCTATGTTAAACACTATCTAAGTATCGTTGATAACATACAGGCTGATGGAGCCACAAGGTATACATCTAGGTTAAGATTCTTTCACTTCTCCCTCAAAGGAAAAGCGGCAGAATGGCTTGACAGAATACCCCCCACTCAAGTCACGATGTGGGATCAGCTCGTGTCACGATTCCTCGACCATTTCTTTCCAGTTGGACGTACCTCAGCCCTTAGAGACTTAATCCTTCGATTCAAACAAGGGGACGGCGAACCCATCAAAAGTGCCTGGATCCGTTTCCAAGACTTAATCAACCAAGTCCCCCATCATGGAATACATAAATGGATTTTGGTGCAAATCTTTCATGATAACATATCCCAGGATGATCGTAGGAAACTTGACCAGCTCACTCAATTCCACTTCCACTCTCTCACGAAGAAGAAAGGTGGATTGAAATTGGAGAATATGTCTAATACCAAGATGATCTGTGGGATGACATGTCACCACCCATGAACATTTCCTCCATTTCAGAAACAATAAAACCCACATTCAGGGGGCGCCTAAAAAGGGATTGCAATCAAATCTCCTACCTTGAAACACCTACTCGAGAGGTTGGGCTGAAAAACCCCTACCTAATATATGAAAACTGCGAAGGATCTCACGATTCCGATGAATGCAAGCAACTTAGCCAGGCCGAACATGTATGCTTATCCGGAGGAGACGTCTATAATGACCCTTCCCTTTTGTGGTTCTATCCGAACGACGAAACCCCACCACGAGGGAAAAAATGTAAAGAAAAAGGAGAGGATGGCCCCGAATGAATTATCAGAAGTAAGTTTGAGGACGAGCTCGCCAACTTCATGCTCGAAAATAAGTCTCACGCAAAAGGGATAGGAGATATTCTTTTCCAACATCCCAAGGAACTGCGTGAACAATACTCCTAAATACTCTCAACAATTAACAAAAGCGAAACTCTAAAACCTGAAGCACCAACCTTTGCCATAACAACCAGATCAGGAATTAGTACACAAGACCCACCTTTTCCAGCCCCACTACGACCAGCGACTGATAACTTCACCGAAGGGGAAACTGAAAAGGAAGGGCCTGAGGGCGCCAAACCAGGCATTATACAAGAACCCACCCCTCAGCCATCTATCCTTTACTAGCCTTCCAAAACATCTAATCTACCTTTTCCATCCAGATTAAAGAATCAGAAAAAGGATGACGAGGATGAGCGGCTTCTTTTAATCTTTAAGCAGATTCATATCAATCTGCCATTCCTTGAAGCAATGATTCACATGCCAAAGGGAGCTAAAGTTTTGAAAGACCTACATTCGCTTAAGGAAAAACTTGAGAAAGCAGCCTCCTCAGTCAAACTTAGTGAGCAGTGTTCCGCTATCATTCAAAGGAGTCTGCCCCAAAAGGAAGGAGACCCAGGAAGCTTCACACTGCCATGTCTCATTGGACCCCTAGCAGTAAAGAACGCCTTGGCTGATTTAGGGGCAAGTATTAACCTCATGCCATATTCTTTCTTTCGACGATTTGGGATTTCTAAAATCAAACCTACCAAAATGAGTATTCAGTTGGCCGATCGGTCTATCAAATACCCCATCGGGGTCTGTGAGAATCTATTGGTAAAAGTAGGCAAATTCATCTCCCCGGTCGATTTCATAATTTTAGAGATGGACGAAGACGAGATAGGCCCCATCATTTTGGGATGACCCTTCCTTGCCACGGCAAGGGTTGTGATCGACGTGCATGAAGGAAAATTGAGTTTAAGGGTCGGAAGTAAAACCATCACCTTCAACATTGGGAAATCTATGAAATCCAAATGCTCCTGCGACGACTACTTGTATTGCGCCGATCACACCGCTAAGTTGATCCAAGAATAATGGGTCGACACAGTAAATCATGACGGGAAATGGACTGAAGATGAAGAAGAGGAGGATTCTAACAAAGCACTCGCTATTTCTTTCTACCTGAGAACAGAGCCGGTGGAACCGCTTGAATGGAAAGCCCTAGAAAATCGACTAACCCATCAAGTGTGAAACCACCCAAACTTGAATTGAAGGAATTACCCGAGCACCTTGAGTACGCTTTCCTCCGGGAAAACAACTAACTCCCATTGGTCATCTCATCCGCATTGTCCACCGACGAAAAAACCAGACTCCTAGAGGTTCTTCGAAATCATAGAGGGGCGATTGCTTAGAGTATTGCTGACATTCAAGGAATCAACTCATCCTTTTGTACTCACAAAATCCTCATGGAAGATGAGTTCAGACCAAGTGTCCAACCTCAAAGACGGGTTAACCCCAACATCAAGGAGGTAGTAAAAAAGGAAGTCATAAACTCCTTGACTCTGGATTAATCTATCCCATCTCCGACAGTCCATGGGTAAGCCCTATCCAGGTTGTCCCAAAGAAGGGAGGGATGGCCGTAGTAAAGAATGAGAAGGATGAGCTCATCCCACAATAGACCGTCATTGGATGGCGCGTATGTATCGACTACCGTAAGTTAAATAACACGACCCAGAAAGATCACTTTCCACTTCCGTTCATCGATCATATGCCCGAACGATTGACTGGGCATGAATACTATTGCTTCCTAGACGAGTTTTCTAGATACTTTCAAATCCCTATCACCCCTGAGGACCAAGAGAAAACCACATTCACCTGCCCTTACGGGACCTTCGCATACAAACGAATGCCTTTCGGATTATGCAATGCCCCACCCACTTTTCAATGCTGCATGACAGCAATATTCCATGAGCTTATCGAAGATAACATGGAAGTATTCATGGATGACTTCTTCGTCTTTGGTAGTTCTTTCGACTACTGCCTCAAAACCTGGAGAAGATGTCAAAAAGGTGCGAGGAAACCAACCTTGTATTGAATTGGGAAAAGTGCCACTTCATGGTAAAGGAAGGGATCGTTTTTGGCCATAAGGTCTTAGGTTCTGGGATTGAGGTCGATAAAGCAAAAAATCGAGGCAATCTCAAATCTACCATATCCTAGGAATGTGAAATCCATTTGAAGCTTTCTAGGACACGCCGGTTTCTATAGAAGGTTTATAAAAGATTTCTCACAAGTCGCACGCCCAATGACCCAACTCCAAGTTAAAGATGCACCATTCAACTTCTCTTAAGAATGCATCCAAGCATTTGAGACATTAAAATGGGAATTAACACAGGCACCAATTATGATCAAGCCAGATTGGTCATTACCATTTGAAATCATGTGCGACGCAAGTGATTATGTTGTCGGGGTAGTATTAGGACAAAGAATCGACAAACATTTCAAGCCCATACACTACACCAGCAAAACAATAAACGAAGCACAAGAGAACTACACGACTACCAAGAAGGAGCTTTTGGCTGTTATCTTTGCATTCGACAAATTTCGTCAATACTTGGTCTTATCCAAGACCATCGTCTTCACGGATCATTCTGCCCTACGATATATATTCACAAAACAAGATGCAAAACCATGCCTAATTTGATTTATCTTGCTGCTCCAAGATGTCGGTTACCCTTAATCACTTCACTTCATTACTTGTTGCTCGAATTCAAGAAGAATAAAGAAGGAAATTAGAAGAAGTTTAGAGAGAGAAACAAGAGAGAGAAAATGGTTAATTTACTTGCAAATGGAATTCTTACAAATGAACCAACACCCTCTCCTTCCTTGGAGAGGGGTATTTATAGTGAAGATTAAAAAGCTTGCATGCCTTTAGTAATTCTATGGGTCAGGCTCGGGTTTACTTAGGCTTTTGCCCGATACACGTGATCGATTAGATTACAAATAAGAGCCCGTTTACCCGTCTAGCCTAATACAACGTATATTAATTTAGTAACCGAGACCTAATATAATTATGAACGAACTTCCATTGTTCGACTCAATATTTTGAGGCTAACAATCTCCCCCGAAGTGAGTTCATTGTGACACTCCCTCATGAGATCAATGAGATTGCTATAGTCGTTAAGCTCTTGTGATCTTTGTCTCTATCTACGTTGTAGGCTTGTTCCTTCATGCTTTGTGATCTTTGATCTTGAGCCTTTGTCATTGTCTTTAGACTTCGTCTTTTCCGTCCGAGATCTTTAAATCTTTATCCTTCCGTCTTGATCGTCTTTGCCACCTTGCGATCTTGTGTCTTGACCAACATGCTCATACTTTGCATCATCTTGAAAGCTTGCTA
>BQNB010154216.1:0-15547 GCA_026074375.1 Tanacetum coccineum | reverse complement strand
GGGAAACTACACTCGAGAGTATCCGGGAGCATTGGCGTGTTGCTAGACGCTAACCAATGTTATTATATTTAATTATGTTACATGTCCAAGTGGGAGCTGAAAGAATGTACACGTAAATAATATATGTTCGGAATGCAACTCGGGCCTTTGGCGACGTACACGATAGCGTTTGGATTCAATAAATATAATTAATTAACTTATATTAATTAATTTATATTAATTGTGTAAATAATAAGATAACGGTCGTTAATTAATTAGTTACTTAACGGAATTTATTTAACGGTCGTTAAATGTTAACATAAAGGACTTAATGTTAAATAACGAGGAAAGGGAAGTTTTGGCTTGGGTTGTGGGCTTATGTTTGGGGCCGGTTATACCTCAACAAGAGGAGGTGGGAATTTGTTTCCTTATAACAAATTCCTCATGCCTATATAAACAAATCAAGGCTCATTGTTTTGATATATCTTTTGGTGAAAAACCCTAAAAGCAAAACTTCTTTTCTCTTCCCCTTCTCTCGTGTTGATTCAATCGGCTACACCCAACCAAGTAGGAAAACCGATTTGATTAATCAACTTAAAGTATGTTGTTTTGCTTATTGTTTATAAAAGAACTAGCATTCTAATTGAATCGCTAACAAACGTGTGTACGAATCCAAAGAGAGATCATACTTTGATCTTATATTGTTCTTGATTTATTAATTCAAGATTTGCAAAAATGTAGCTTTTCTTTTATTATTATTATGTTAATTTATATGACTATGTGAATGATCTTACGTGCTAGTCTTCCGCTGCGTGCTCATATTTATTAATAGTTAATATAATCTTAATGTCTACTAATTCCAACAACTCAGCTTCAACTTACTTCCGTTGTCATAATCATCACCTCGGATTATCAACATCTCATCTTTATAAGGGATACGTACGACCTTCTCGTCACAAACGATCACCGTGTGGTACTTTGTAACACCCGTGATTTGAGCAGGTTAGTCATACCTTTAGAGTTGGCTAAATGTCTATACGTGTTATATGTGTGTGCTATATGGCTTTATTTGTGTGCATGAATTCATTCGGAGATGCGTGTTCATTTCATTTTTGAATGTTTTTGAGGTATTTTAGGGTATTTCCATTTTTTTCCCGTGTAGTGACAATGGAAATGAGTGGCGTGCTTGCATGCATTGCTACGTCAATATGTGGATAATTATGTGTTGGATTATTATGGAAAGTATGTCATATTGGAAGTGAATTAGGTTCGTGAAATATGAGAATTAGTAATGAACTTTCTAAAAATAGATAGTATTATGGTGAAATGAAAATTATAAATAGAAAGTCTAGTATGTAGTTTTCATGCAAAAAGGCTTACCAAATTTACATAGATTTTTATAGGAAATTAAGGTAAAGTATGTATGTGTATAATTAATAAAAAAATATATATATAGGATCGGCAATAATAGGAAAAAAAAGAAAAGAAAAGGAAAATTTGTGCATGCATTATCTAGAAAGAGTTTTAACTAGATTAGGACATATTCTAATTAGGTTATCACAAAAAAAAAGAAAAAAAACTAGCTTATTCCCTCCCCACCCCTTTGTGTCGTCGACCAATCCCCAAGAAAATAATAACACAAAATTTTGATCCAGGGTTTTGCAAGTAGATCTTGTTAGGAGCAAGAAGGAAGGCTAGGTAATGATCTAACCTAGTTTAAATTTTCATTTAATGTAACATTTTATATGATGGATCATTAGGATTTTAAAACTTCTATAATTAATTAAGTTATGATCATGCTAGAGTGTTTAGGGTTTGATTAGGGTCATATTGGTGCAAACGGTTAGGATTAAAACATGATAATTTGTGATTTAGGGTTTGGCAGATTTTTGGGTCATGTTCAACGAATGATATCTTGATGATAGAAACGAGTTAAGAGGTGAATCTTATACCTAAATTGTAGTTTAGAGAGTCTAGTTTTCAAAAAGTATAGCCTCGAAGGTTTTTGAGGTTGGGAAGTTAGTCAAATGGTCGTTGCAAGAAAAATTATCAAAATAGTAAATACGAGTCAGATTTGGGTCATAATTAGAGAGGTAATACCCTTATTTAAAATTCGAGTTAAGGTTAGTCAAAACAAAGAAGTCAAGTTCTATATGTCTATTAACTTCACTCAAAAATTTAGCTTCTGATTAGTTGTCTAAGTATGGTTAGCAAGGTCAAACATTTTAGTGCACGTTCAGTTCCGAATCTGAGTAATTCAAAGTTGGAATTTATTTGAGGCATTTAAATATGGGAATAAATTAGTGGAAAAATAAGATAGATACTAAAATCATGGAAGTTTATGGATGATTTTATTGGGAATTTATGAGGGTCAGTAGGTATGGTTTGGAAAATTGGAAAGTGTCACTAAAATTCTGTGTTTTTGGATAAAATGTAGTTAAGTAGACTTATGAGTAAATGAGAGGGTTAAAGTTGGGCATGGTGTCGGGGTGACCCATGGAGGTATGTAAACGCCTTAGACATCCATCATATGATTGTTGCACGGACTTAAGTAGTTGGCTTAGTCGTGTGTAACACGTTTATATTTTATTGTGTAGTTTTGTGCTAGGATATTTGGGAAGCTGCGGTGAGCATCATGTAAGTTTTATAGTCTCTCTTTTTACATTATTTTTAAATTGGGATGGAAATGATGCAAAAGGTTTTTAAATGTTTTAATTGCTATGATTATGTGGTTTAATTGATGCATGGACATTTATGTGGCTATTATATGATATGTGCTAAATGTTTATGTGTTGTTGGATCGGATGGTAATGTTCCTACCCATTACTGTGTGAATCTGATCGGAGGGTAAAGTTTCTACCCATTGTTATGTGATTCCAATCGGAGGGTACCCAATACTGTGTGATATTTTAGTGTGACTTGGATCGTGGGACACGTTTCGTCCTAGTTGTGGTTGTTTTGTATGTATGCATGTTAGCTAGATTAACTGTCCTGCCATGTTCTGTTTTATTAATCATAGTAATTGATTAAAAGTTTGAATTATGTGTCGTAAACCTATGACTCTCACCAACCTTTGTGTTGACGTTTTTAAGCATCATTTTCAGGTGAGCATCATGAGGATCTTAAGAATAAGAAGAGTGGCTAGAGAGACCATAGGCTTCTTGCAGAGTTTAATCTCCTAGTTTACTTCATGCATGAATGAATATTGAATGTTGTTGACTTGAACTGCATAGGTTTAGTTTGGATGTTTTGCATGTCTTAGTATTGACGTGAACCCCCTTTGCTTCAATACAAGAAGCCAATTATCTTTTATTTTTGTTTGGGTAATTTCATGACACTTTGTGTCTATACTTTGTTTACTTTATGCATTGTAGTTCTCTATATAGACGCCATTGTGTTGTGTTGATATCCATTCTCGTTACGCCTCGCGTTTCTGCCTTGTCGGGGTGTGAAAAATTGGTATCAAAGCCAGGTTATAGAGAAGTAGGTGGTTGAGCCTAGACTATAACCTAGGAGTCCTTCATATAGATGAATTTTAGGGCTTAAGTGTTTAGTATTATAACTATTATTCTTCCCCCACTTGCATAGCTTTATTTTTTCATTTTGTCTAATTTTTTATTTAGTTATTTTGTCTACCATTATCTAATATGGTATATACTACGTCATTAATAATTTAGTCATGTCTCCCCCTGACCTTAAGAAGTTTCGTTTGGGAATTGCCCATGCAACTGGACGTAAGGGCTTCACTGATCCAAAGACTGGAATTTGGTTGAAGATGATTAACCGCAAAATCTAAATACCTATTGACCTATACCCATGCCGAGTCGAAGAAAAGCTGACTATGAAGGAAGTTGATGGAGAAATGATCATGAAGTTGGAAACAAAAATGATTGCAAAGGATGGCACTGTCTCTAAAATTCTTGGAAAGTTTCCTAGATACACGCCATCGAAGGAAGAAGAGGAAGAGCCTGAAAAGAAAGGATCGAAGGAAGCTCCTGAAAAAGGATCAAACTATGAGTTTTTAAGTTATGCAGTATCCGACAGTGATTCAGATCTCGAGTCCACAGCAAGGAGTAGACCCAAGTGTAATGAGTTGGAAGACACTTTGTTGGGAATAAATCTTCACAAGTTAGTACTTCTAGTCTAAGAACTTAATACTGCTCAGAATATAACTACCATTACTAACTAGGTTAGTACTGTCAGAAGAAAGTTAGTACCGCCAGTACTAAACTTAGTACTGCTGGAAGACTTTGTACTGCTGCATGAAGATTACAACTGTCAGAGAATGATAAAAACGTGTAAAGTGATATGTATGAACTTATTGTGTATATCTTATATAATTAGAAGATACGTAGATATCTTATATAAGTTTAGAAGATTTGTATCTTGTAAAGGACTCCTTGGTGTATAAAAGAAGATCTTAGGTTATGGTTGTAAACACATCTCGATAGATACATTCATAGGTTCAAGATTGTAAACCCTAGTACTAGACAGAGTACTCATATTATTCATCATAATAATATTGAAGCTTTTTGGTTATATTCATTGTTCATTCTACTGCATCACAGTTTACTATTACATTCATATTTTTCTAAGTACTAAAGAGTAGATGAGTAGATTCCGCATACTCTTAGTATCAACAAAGTTTCTAGCATAGTTGTCTTGAATTTATTCAATACAACTAACCCTTTTACAAGGTTTGCAAGATCTAGTTGGGATTAACAAGTGGTATCAGAGCCTTGTGTTCTGAAACTTTGATCTAGAAGTTATGGAATTTGAATCTGTACAGAGTAATACTACTACTAAGCTACCCATACTCAAACTTGGTGAGTATGAGATGTGGGTGATAAGAATCAAACAATACTTCCAGGTACAAGACTATGCTCTATGGGAGGTCATAGAGAATGGTAACTCATGGGTATCTGTACCATAAACAGCACAAGAGAATAGTACTTCAGTTACAAAGATGTCAGTACCTGTAACTGCTGAAGAAAAGACCAGCAAGAAGAATGATGTGAAGGTAAGAAGCTTGCTACTCATGGCTCTTCCCAATGAACATCAACTTACTTTCAGTCAATATAATGATGCTAAAACAATGTTTGCTTCTATCAAAACACGATTTGGAGGTAATGAAGCTACTAAGAAAACACAGAAGACACTTTTAAAGCAACAATATGAAAATTTTAGTGCATCAAGCATAGAGTCTTTTGACTCTATCTTTAACATGCTCCAGAAGATTATTAGTAGGTGATATGTGTGAAAACACATATCCATTTTATATCACAATAGACCCTTAAAAGACCAAAACTGTGCATAAAAGGCTTGTATATTGCTTGTTTTGTCTTTCTTATTGTGTAGGTACGGATAAAGCAAAAATCCCAAGAAAATAGTCAAAAACCGGGCAAACACGAACACGGGAACGGAAGAGCACGCAAAAAGCTGGGAGGAAGCTATCAAAGTCAAAAAGTCAACCTTCAGTCAACTTGGTCAACCAAAGTCAACATCACAAGAGGACAAAACTTCAAACATTTCCAAATCAATCCCTCATAAATTCCAAAATTACATAAATAGTCCCTTTACCTTAACGGGCTAAAAACCTTTATAGTTAACATTTGTTAACTATTAACACCCGTTACCCCCATATCCAAAACCCTTTACCCATAAGCCCAAATTCCTTATACCCCGGCCCAAACCCAAGTCAACACCCGGGTCAAACAATTAAACATACCCTTTTATAAATAAAAGAAGCGGGAAAAGTGGTTTTACCACTGTTCACCCGTCTTCTACCTTTTCACCACAGGTAAAAATCATGGGGCAAATCCTAATTAAAGGACAAAAATGACAATTCAGGTGTTAAAGTACACCTTGGCAGCAATAAACGTCATTCACATGCCCTCATTGGCTAAAACCCAAGAAGGAATGCCACGTTGGATTAAAGAAAGTGCAAGGAAATGTTGGGATTTGTACTCATTCTACTCACATAAGTAACACAAAGGTCCAACGGCTTGTATTGAAGACTCAATGATTGAAGAATGATCAAGGGCCAATGATGAGAGGAGTGTGTAACAACCAAGAGGACTAGAAGGTTAAGCTGGATGCTATAAATAGTCCTTCACTCTCACACATAAAAGGGAGAGTTTTTTTAGCTTTAGATTTTAGCTTAGATTTAGTTTTAGTAATTAGCTTATGCTTTTAGAAGTAATGTAATCAAGCTTTTAGATAAATAAATTGAGTTTTGCTTTTAAAATTCTGTCATAAGTTTTTTAGTTCTCTCAAATAATGTTACTATTGCATAAGCTCTTATAAGCTTCCAGTAAGCTATCTACAAGATCTCTTAGTCTCTAAGCTAAGATTGAGTTTAATTCAGTCATTAATTCACTTAAATATATAAAATCAGTTTAAAACCTTGCTAGTTGACTGTGGACTTATGGAAGGGAAGCTAGCTATGGAAGAGCTTCCAAGGACTTATATTGGCTTATCAATGATAAGCCAGAGCTGTTGATAAGCTCTTTGAGTGTCTTTGCATTTGTTTAGCTAAAGCACACTGTAAGTTCTCATTTATTTCCTTTGTCTTTAAATTTCTAGCTTATTTTGCTTAAGTTACTTATCTAATTGCTTATTAGTTGCTTATCTGTGCTTATCTATATGTCTTTTATGCTAGTTAAGTAGCTTTCATTATCTGTTTTTGATTTTTATAGACTAGATATTAGATTTCTCATATTGCTCTTTAAATCTGTCATAAAATCAATAAAATCCAAAAAAATATTTAGCATAACTTTTAGATCTTAGTTTATAGCTTAATTGATAGTTAAAACAAGTTTATTAAGCTTATTATAAGCTAGTTGTTATCTGGTATCTAAGTTTTAATAGCTAGATTTCAAATTCATAAGCTAAAATGAAAAATGTCTTAGTTTAAGGAGTGTTTGGATTAGTGTTGTTTGACCTTAAAAGTCAAACTGAGTTGAGTTCTTTGCTTGAATCAATTTTAAATCACTTTAAATCAGTAGTTAAAGAGATTTTAAAGGTTAGGTTTAAAAATCTAGAAAGTTTAGGCTTATTTCTATTCTCCTGCACCAGGGGACTTTTTCATTTCCTTTACTTGTTAAAATTTTGATCCAAGCCTCATTGAGCTTGGATCTTGTTTATGTTTAGTTTAGACACACTCAATAAGAGTGTGTAGTGCAGGGTTGTCCCTTAAGGACACCTGCATTTTTGTTTTGCCCATTTTGCAAATTGCATCAGCAGTAGTAACAGCAGTTACTACTGCTGTGCCTTTTCATTTGAATTTTAAGCTAGCTTAATTAGGTTTTAGGATTTAAAATTGAATAAACTTTTAGTTTAGATATAGGATAAGATAGTTTAAAACTTGTTTTCACATTTCTAGCTTATTTCTTAGGTTAATTTAGCTTAAAAAGTTCATCAAAAATCTTAAAAATACAAAAACAGTACTAAGTAGATTTTAGGTTCTTAATTTTGATTTCTAGCTTATAAGTTTGTTTTTATTATTTGGATTAATAGTTTATAAGTAGGTTGCTAAGTTCTCAAAAGCTCAAATCCTGTATTAGCTTATTGTGCAAATCAGCTTATCTAGTTTTTGAGCTTAACATGGTAGTTTCTGAGTTTGCTCTTTTGATCATTAGATTTAGAGACCTTTTAGTGTTTTCAGTTAACTTAGCTTATTGAATTTAGCTTATACACATCATTTCAGAACAGCTTTTAGATTTGAATTTGAGCTTAAAATGAGTTGTGTGCAAGCTATTAAGTGAAACCTAGCTTTTTAGTTTTATAAGCTTACTTCCCGAAACAACTTTTTCATAAGCTCTTTAAGAGCTTATTTTTGAGTTTCAGCTTATAGTTCTTTTATTAAAGTTGCTTAAAAAGTTGTCCTTAACAACTTTTGTTCTTTAAGTTTTTTATAAAAAACCAAAAAAAGGGAAGTGGAAGTCGGGGGTGAGCAAGACTCGAACCCCCGACCTCAACACCTCAACCTTTTATAAACACACACACCCACTCCTTACCGTTGTGCCCTTGGGTCTTTTTCATAAGACCCTTGCACTATTAATCCTTTATACTCATTTTCCCTTATAAGCTCTTTAAGCTGTTATAGCTTATTTCACAGCTTATTTAATAAGCTGTGATCTCGGGCTTATTTTTCCTAGGATTTAAATAGTTTAAGCTATTTTCTGTCATTTTTCTAGAATTTTTAGAGTTCATTTAGTATTTTTAAACATTTATTTTCATTAAAAACTTAAAAAAATCATAAAAAATAGAAAAATAATCAAAAAAGATAAATCTTTTTTGTAAAATTTTCTTTTATCCTAAAGTTCATAGGAAAATTAGTTTTGCTTTCGTAGAGTCTAATTTGCAAAATTTCATTTTCTAAAGAACGGGATTCGTTCTCGTTTTCGTTTTTCGTGTTTTAACGTTCATTTCAACTCCGTTTTTGTTCTAGTTTTCTTTAAACTTACTTTTTAGTCAAATAGAGTCCATTTAAAGAAAAATCTTAAGTTAGATTTATTTTTAGCAAATTAGGGTTTTTGACCCCCGTTTAAGGGTCTCGTTTTGCGTTTTTAGTTATATTTTGATTTCCCGTTATTTGTTTTCATGCTTAATTGTTAGAGCTTGTTAATTTTAATCGTTAAAAGTAGTTAATCAAATCAACTATTGTTTCTCATTCAAATCATTGTCCGAACAACAAACGCGGTTTCAATTTCACAAATCGTTGGGGAAAACGACCCGGGAAATCATACTTCTCGGTTAATATACGTATTATATTATATTATATATATTTGTGAAGAGTTTACTTTTTACCTTTGTCCTCAAGGGTAAATTGGTAATTCTCCATAGTATTATATTATATATATTTTAAAAGCGTTATCAGTCGTTGCTAAAGTGAGTTCGAATTCATCTACCTCTGGAATATCACCAGATGTTGTTGCTCTTACAACCGAAGTTTCTGAACTTAAGAATTTGATGAAGACTATGCTTATCGACAAACAAAAAACCCAAGCTCCCGCAACCGTAAAAGCGGTCGAGCAGAGTTGTGTAACTTGTGGAGGTGCTCATTCTTATAAAAACTTCACTTCTAATGAGTCTCTTCATCTCTAACGTTTCTTCTCACTTCTATACGTTTCTTCTCTCTTCTAATAGTCTTGTTACTATTAGAATTCCTCCTATATCCCTTGACAACTTAATTATTTCATCTAAAATAGATAATACCTCAATTGAGAATATTATATTTTGGTATTTTTACCAATTTGTGAATTGTATTTCTTTTTTATGGACAATGTTTTTAAATCTTCAAGTGTTATTGAGTCACCACATTGTTGAGTGTCTCATTATTATTCCACCATGAAAGAACTACCACCTCATTTTACATCTCACTTTGTTCCTTAACATTGTCAACCAACAAAACACCAAACAAACTTTTAAATTCCCAATCATCCACCTTTGTCTCGATAAAATCATATGCACATCAATTGTTAGTGCAAATGATATATCAATCTTTTCTATCAACCTCTCGTCAATACGTTCCTTCTTTAGTATCGCTCATCCTTTTCCACTTTTCGGCTCTATGAAATCATTTTCATTCACATCCAAAAGCACATCGTCTCCATCCTCGTCTTATTTTTCTTTATATTCTTCTAAAGTATATATATATATATATATATATATATATTGACATATTTTTCCAAGATATTAAGTGTCATTCGTCTACTTTTAAAATGTCATTCTCATAATATTTTTTGCGTCAATCAATAAACGAATCCCATTCTCGTTTATTAAAAGTCGGTATAATCTTTCTCCGTAAGCATACGTCTCGATTCTTTTTATTTCATCATTTAAGTTATTTTTAAAATAATGGGTGTCTAGTTTCTACTTCTCTTCCAAAGTGTCATACTTTAGAATAATAAAACCTAGAAGTGCATGTCTAGTTCCCCGCTAATGTTTTGCTATATGTATATGTGCACTTGTCTACTAACTTTGTTTTGTAGCACAACAATATCTTGATTCCTTGGTGCCCCAAACAAGGGTGAGCATACACCGAGGGGGAGCACTTGCAAGCGTCCTACTCATTTAAATTGCATCGAACTTCTTGACCATCAATGGTAATTTATTTGATCCATGGATCCGTTAAAGTAAATATACAAGGAATGTAATTATCATGGGGATACAATGAGCAAGGGGGAGCTAGGAGATATGTCGGTAAATAGTATAGAGTTGGTTAAACCATGATGATAGAAGACTTCACTAGGATGATGCAAGCTCACCTTTATAGAAAGATAGGATTGGGGATTGTCAAATATGATGATGGGTTCATTTGTACTCCAAATACTTTACCTCCTTCACTTCAAATTCACCCTCAACCTTAAGGTCCTCTTCTCATACATTCAACTTATATACTTGAAGTACCTACCTTCTTTTTAAGCCTTCTTCTCATTTCTCATAACCTCATCTAAATTATCCAAGAAATACAAAACCACCTCAACCTTATCTCTCATGCTGTCTTCTCATTTCGTCAACTAATATACTTGGAACATCTACATTTTCCTCATTCCTTCATCCTAAACACTCAAAGTACCTACCTTCTTCTCTTGCCTACTTCTCATCTCTCATGACCTTTTCTAAACTATCCAAGGAACACACAATCACCTTCACCTTTATTTCTCACATCTTCTCCTCATAATTCAAACCTATATACTCGGAGCACGTACCCTCTTCTCATGTCTTCTTCTAAAACATCCAACCTATATGCTCCAACCATAATCCACATTATACCTTTTTGCTTTGACAAAAGGGGGAGAAGGGAGTGTAAACGAGTAACTTTTAAACTTTACTATGTGCTATAGTTTACATATTTTGTCATCATCAAAAAGGGGGAGATTGTTAGTGCAAATATTACGACATTTAATCTATACGATCACTTTATGTTTTGATGATGACAAACATGTAACTTGTAATACGTAATATAAAGTGCGCAAGTTACTCGTAATCACAAATCATCAATGCATACACGTATCAACATCTCTCGACGTCTCAAGTATGCATCAAGACGGACATTGGTTTACACCCGACGTAAATCACATAAGGTATGTACAAACAATATTAAACTTGTAGGATGATCAAAGAAATAAGTTTTTATCTTAAACTTTATATTTTTATAAATACAAACTATTTCTCAAAAATTATTTAGACAAATTATTTTTGAATTATAAAGAAATGTTTTATTTGGAAATTATTTTGAATTTCAAAATCTGGTCATTTCCCCCCTAAAATAAGTGTCACTTTCACCAGACAAGTTTGTCACCACAAAAAGACAAAAATAGGAGCATCTGTCGAGGTGGTCCCTTAATTCGGTCGGCGCCCCCCTTAATTATTTGGTGAACCCCTTATATATCTGGGACCGCCGTTTCCTGACAAGTTATTTTTTAGCTCTTATAAATAGTGGGTCACCTCTAACTATTTTCACAACCCTTTTGCACGATTTTCTTTCAGTTCTCTCTCTCTAGATCTCACTAAATCTCTCTAAATCTTTGATCATTTAACTTGTTTAATCTTGTTTAAATGTGATCCAATCTTCTACTCTTTCCTTCTTCTCTCAAGTGCAAGAGAAGAACTTCGTTCGTCTTTAAGATCCGAAGTTATGTAGTCTAGTTAGTCCATTTGTTACATATAGATCGAGTCTATGTCTTCTAATCTTTAGTAGTGTGTAGATCCAAATGATGTATATATTTGGATGGGTTTATTGTGGGCTGGTTAGTATTTTAGGCCTTAAAATACATTGGTGAAGTGGTAAATTGGTTCTAGCTAAGATTAGGACTCGACATTTAGCTTAGTGTCAGAAAATAATGTAAGCGACACGGTTTATGTGTTTAGGCCATAAAACATAAGGTTTGTTATGTTGGGCCATAAAACATAACGGGTTTGGTTGTACCCGAAGAAGAACTCGACATCTAGCTTAGTGTCGGAAAATAATGTAAGCTTTGGTATAAGGTTTTCTCCGCCGAAAGGGAGCTTGTTGATTAGTGAAGTAACTCTCGAGTTGGATACTCGAGGAATGGAGTAGGGCGAAGAGGAGCTTCGTGACCGAACCACTATAAATCATCGTGTCAGTTTGCATTTTATTTTACCCTTCGCTTTACTTATTTATTTACATTTATCGCTTTACTTTTATACTTGCATTGTACTCATGATTGTGTGAATGGTTGTGTATATCCTGTTAGTTAAAGTTGTGTAGCTCTTTGTGCTAAATATTGTGAGTGTGGTTATATTGTTAGAATATGCTTTAGCTATTGTAAACCTATGATCGACACTTCTCATATTACGTCAAACTTGATTAGTGATTTGATACAAAAGATCTAGTCCAAAAACCTCTTCTGGAGGCGGGCCCATAAATTAGGCGGCCCCCTGATATTTTTTTTTTAAACAGCAGCTTTATTAAACGACTAGCAAAGAGCTAGAATTAGACAATTACAAGATACGGGTTTTTGAGCCAATCAATCCATTTGAACGAGGCTTTACATCTAAACTTACACCAATAATAAGAATTAGAAACAATGTTATCAAAAATCCTCGCCTGTGAAGGAGTATCCTTCTCGAAAAGAATCTTGTTACGGAACATTTAAACCGACCACCATAAACAATAGAAGGTGACTTCGAACACCGCTTTGAGATTTGCCTGAAGCCTAAGAGATACCAACCAAGTGTACCAATCCTCATAAGAAGAAACATCAACATAATCCACATTCCACCAAGACGATATTTTCCGAGCCAACTGTCTAACCAAATTACATTGGAAAAAAATATGACAAGAAGATTCCGCCCCACTGTTACAAATAGGGCAAACTATCGAGTCAATTTCAATACCGCGACGAGATATATTCATTCTAGTGGGCAGGCCATCCATTTTTATTTTCCAAGCCATGATGTTCACCTTAAGAGGCACAGATTTAACCCATCTCGTAGCCGAGTGAATAACAGGAAAACAATTAGCATCAATCACTTGCCGAATAGACTTCACCGAAAACTCCCCTGAATTTTCAAGCGACCAAACGTACCTGTCAACAGCAGATGAGAGGGTAATCGTGCTAACCAACCTGGAGAGATTGTCGAGTTGAAATTCTTCCACACCACTTCTCGGATTCCGACGAAAGGAGTTAACTAAACTGTAATCAATCAGTTTCGTGTGAATAGTTACATTCTGATGCCTCTCCAACGCGTACAGACGAGGGAATACATCTTTCAGAACGCCTTCATTATGCCATTTGTCTTTCCAAAAACTAGTATTGTCTCCATTTCCTATCTTGATCCGAATATAATCAAATATGTTGACACCTTGATTCTGTAACTTCTTCACTTCCTGCACAATAGAGGTCCACGTAGATCGAAAACCCCTTCTCACATCAGTGATCAAACCCCCCTCAGGACCATGAATGGCCTTAATCACTCTAGACCATAACAAAGATTTATGTGCAAAAAATCGCCAAACCCATTTGCACATTAAGCCTCTATTAAGCGCATAAAGACTGGAAACCCCCAAACCCCCTCTTTCTTTAGCTGTGAGAACCTTGTTCCAATTCACCCATGATGCTTTTTTACTTCTAGGATCGTGACCATGGAAAAAATGACTCCGAATGGATTCCAGCAAATGGAGAACACTCGAAGGGACTTTATATATAGACATATGGAAGATCGGCGTCGATCCTAACACCGATTTAAGAAGAGTAAATCGACCACCAATAGATAACGTTTTTAACTTCCAATTCGACAAACGGGACTTGATTTTAACAATGACCTCTTTCCAAGCGTGCACTCTAGACATATTTTCACCAACTTTCGTACCTAAATAAAGGAAAGGAGTATTGAGAACAAGGCACCCAAGTTTAGAAGCCGCACTCTTAATTCTGTCAGCGTCCACGTGAATACCCATAATCTTGCTTTTGCACAAATTTATCCGAAGACCAGAGACACGATAAAAGCATTCCATCACATGAACAAGGGTGTCAATATTAGAATCATTCCATTGCCCAAGAAATATTGCATCATCCGCATAGAATAGATGTGAAATATTTAGCGATGAGCTAAGCTTAATACCAGTAAACATGCCCACGTCCACCACACGTTGAAACGATATATGTAAGCTTTCCATTACAAGGATAAATAAAAAAGGGGATAGCGGATCACCTTGCTTTAGACCTTTGTAGAATTGGAATTCCTCCGTAGGACTCCCATTGACAAGAATTGAGCCTTTAGACGAATTAAGGCAGTTTTGAATCCATCCTCTCCATTTAATACCAAAACCAAATTTTACCAATATATCATCCAAGAAATCCCATCGAACCGAATCGTATGCTTTCTCAAAGTCGACTTTGAAAATAAGGGATTGTTTTTTCCTCCTACGACACCATTGCATAATCTCATTAAGGATAAATGGACCATCAAGGATTTGTCTCTCCGATATGAAAGCCGATTGAACCTCATTTACAATATCCCAAGAACACCAACAAGACGATTAGTTAAAATTTTGGCGATAATCTTATATATACTCCCAATGGCGGCCCCCATATATATATGGGACCGCCGGTAGAAGAGTGATGTAATTATTGATCTTAAAGTTTTTAATGGAAACATATTCACCCCCTCTACGGTTTCCACAATTGTTATCAAAGCCAGGTTGCTCTAGTTTTCAAAACAAATGGTTTTTAAAATAGAGTACGATCCATGTATTAAATTACCTATGAATGGGGACTAAATATGGAAAGTGTTTTGTTGTTTGATTCGTACTAGTTTTGTTATTAAATATACTTCGTATACTAGCTTGAAGGAAAATTTTCTCAAAAGAACTTGGAAGTGTCAACTTATGTTTGTCTAAGTCGTAAGAGTAGAAATGATGTCTAAAACATAAAATTTATGTGCTGGAACAAGTTTTTAAAGTCTTATGTTCTACAGTTAAGTTACAAAATGATTTTGAACAAAAAATGTGTTTTGGGGTCACTGGTGGCGGTCCCATAAATGTTTGGGCGGCCCCCAAATATATCTGAGGGCCGTCACCTTTATGGGGGCCGCTTGTTTGTTTCGTCTGTTTTTTGGCAAACTTCGAAAAATCATATAAAATCAACCGTAAGTCCGTAGAAGTCGTGCCGCCCGCCATTTCGAAAATAATTGAGTCTAGTTTCATTTAAAAATACTTCCAAGTCTTTATTATAAATTTAAGTCAGTCAGAAATGCAAAATACTACATAGTGGTCAAAACTATATGTTTCGATTTGGCGTAAAACTTGTAGTTTACCTTTTCTTTCAAGTCGAGCATTTCTTGTCAACTTATCCTTGAAAACATTGATCTTGATTAATTTTTAAAAGGGGGAGGAAACTGTTTTTGTTTTCAAATAAAATAAAGCTATGTATACATAGTTATATCTTATACACAAAACAACGATGAATATCCTTATGTGTATGCTAGATGATTATGTGTGTTTAACTTTTGTTTCAACTTGGTTAGTAGATATTAATAAGTAATCATTACTATTTATAATTGAGCTAATTATATATCTAAACACATGTGCCGTGTA